>PVKS010018037.1:0-40845 GCA_004027875.1 Aplodontia rufa
AAAAAAAAATGTGGTAGATATATACCATGGAGATACACTCAGTCATACAGAAGAATGAAATTATGTCATTTGCAAAAAAATGGATGGAACTTGAGACCATTGTGTGAATCAGAGTCAGTCAGTATGTTTTCTCTCCTGTGTAGAAACTGGAGGAAAAAAAGGGAGGAAATGTGGATAGAATCTCATGAAAATAGAATGGAGAACAGCAGTGTAGAGGAAATGGAGCAAGGAAAAAAGGGGGAAGATGTTGGGGAAAGATGTTCACCAAACTGTATTGTTATATTGTATATGAAAATTTAATAACAAATCCCACTTATGATTATGTAATTATAATGCACCAATAAAAATATGGGAAAAAAATCTAATAGTTGGCTTACTCCAAGAGCACATGAAAGTCAGTTATGGCAAGTTGGTTTACTCATAGGGTGCTGGAGATGCTGATCTTTTAAAAGAAAATCCACCAGGAATCACCATCCTCCTTTCCCTATGCCATTCCTGCCAATTTGGGATTTGTAACTCTTGATATTCATATGAACTAAAACCTTGTTCATCAGAACCAAATGAGCCACATATTTTTTTTTTTTTTATAAAGAGAGAGGGACAGGGAGAGAGAAAGAGAGAATCAATTTTATTCAGTTTCTCATGTTTTGTTATTCTGACACTTCATTATGTACATGGTGCTTGGGTATGAACCAGCATCCTGGAACATGCCCATGAGCTCCAGCCCATGAGCCACAATTTTCAAACAATTATAAGCCTTCTCAGTATACATCCTTTAGGGTTAAATCCAACAGAAGAAGAGAAGTTGATATTTGGGATTAATTGGCAGTAATTCATGTTTGGGTTTTCCCCATAAAAACAGCGAATGGAGCTTTAATTAAATAAACTATGATGTCATGATGAACGCTGTGTTGTATCCCCCGCACAAGTGCCTTCCCTCCCCAGAAGCTTATGTTAACTGCTAAGGATCCCTGCTGAACCCTCCTGTACTCTTTCCTTCCCTCTTTCTTTTCCTTTTCTCTTCCTTCCTTCCTTCCTTCCTCCTTCCTATTCTGTCCATTTCTCTCCCTCTCCCCCTCCCCCACTCCACTTCTTTCAAGAGATTCCAGCACACAGTATGACTGCAAAAGTCCAGTTACAAGGGCCAAGGTCAGGTGTGGAAAGAAATAGAGGTGGGAAGAGAAAGAAATAAGAATTAATTAACCAGTGCATTGCACACATGGAATAGTCACTAAATGGGTTTCTTGTCCGCTGAACTGAGGAACTGAGGATTGACTATACTGGAAGGAAACATAGTCCCCCTCTTATGTCTCCTGAACTTGAAGAGTCTCACAGAAAAAAAAATTCAGTGTCCATTATCATTAGAATATAATGCGCTACTGCTTCTCAAGATTTGTTTAAACCAGGAATTCTCAATCTTACCACCACTGGCACCAGGGCTGGAGAGTTTTTGCTAGGAGATGGGGTGCTGTCCTGTGCATTGTAGAGTGCCTCAGTAACATCCCTGACCTCCCCCCACTCGCTGCCAACAGCACCCTTGACCCCAGGTGCAACAAGCAAAGACATCTCCAGACATTGCCAAACGTCCTCTGGGGATGGGGAACCTCTAATTTAAAGTGATTCCCTAAAAAAACTATTTATTTGGTGAGCAGAGTCCTGAATTATTGTGACTCTGCTTTGCAAGAACCTATTTCAATAAGAATTGATCTGCAAAAGGCTCCTCCCCCCCACCCCTGTGGGGAGCAGAAAACAAAATCCCAGACTCCAAATATCCTGGTTCTCTACAGTTTGTTGCATCAAGGTTGTATCTCTCCCTGCCCAAGAAAAACCAGGAACTCAGCCTATTTGTTCATTCATTCATACAACTGACCATCCATTGCATGAGAGACACTGATCCAAGTAATGAGAATAAAATTGTAAACAGCAGAGACAAGCTCAGACTCCAGAAACTTTCCCTCTAGTGGCCAGAAAGAAAAATACACAAGTAAATGAAGCCACGTATTTGTACAACTTCATTGGAAAGATCATAGAGAAATAGGGCATGGTAGAAGTGTGAGCTATTTTCAGTAGAAGTGCCCTTTAAGTAGAAGGTCTTTCAGATAAGCTGACACTGGAGCAGAGAGCAGGATAAAGAGTCTCGGCACTGTTGCTGTATGGAGGAGAGCACACCAGCTACAAGAACAGCACATTCAAAGGCCCCAAGGCAGGAGCAAATGTGACATGCTCTGAAAACAGCAAAGAAAGCACTGTGACTGGATAAAAACGAATGAGGGTAAAAGAGGGAGGGGATGAAGTAGAAGAGAAAGAGGAGGCATATCACTTATTATGGTTTGGATATGGGGTATCACCTAAAAGTTCTTATGCTAATGCAGAAGGTGAAATTAATAGATTATGAGAGGCTTAATCCACTTGATGGATTAATAATTTGAATGGAGTATCAGGTGCAACTGTTAAGCAGGTAAGGTGTGGCTGAAGGAAATAGATTACTGGAGGTATGATTTGGAATTATACATTTTGTCCCTGGATCATTCCTCCCTGCCCCCATTCTTTTCTCTCCCTCTGTCTGTCTGTCTGTCTCTCTCTCTCCCTCCCTCCCTCTGCTTCCTGGCTGCCATGCCCTTCTGCCATGGTGCTCTACCTCACTTAGAGCCCAGAGTGATGGACTAAACCTCTGAAACTGTGAGCTCAAACTCATAATTTTTCTACTTCTAAGTTTTTATGGTCAAGTATTTTGGTCACAGTGAAGAAAACCTATCATATCATTCATTCAAGGACCTTGACTTTGATTATATTTGGCCTTTTAGAGTGAAAGGAAAGTTGTAGGAGGGTTTCAGCAAAGGAGGTATTGGCAAGTTTTTAATGAGCCACTCTGGTTGATATGCTGTGAATAAGCAATGAAGGGTTTGGAGCAGGGGCAGAAATAGGAAAAACTTTTAGAAGATATATGTTAGTTACAATCACTTGCATGTGGCCAGAGTCCCCAAATAACAGTGACTTCAGTAACGCAGACATTCTTTTCTTCCATGTAAGCCAAATACAGAGATAGGCAAATCAAGGATTGCACAGCAACTCTAAATTCCCTTATAGTTTGTTTCCCTGCCATTTTTACGTTGCCGCGTCATGGTCCTAGGTGGTGCTTCAGTTCCATCCAGTACATCTGCAATCCAACCAGCCACTGGGAGTAGAGTGAAGGACCTATGCTGCCCCTTTAAGCATATTTCCTTTAAGTTATATAGGACACTGTTTATTTCCTATCAGCCAGAACTGTGGTAGAGCCTGCCAAGCACAGGTCTTTATGCTGGGCCATCACATGCCCTCTCACTTCAAAACAATCAGAAGTTCAAGTCCTAAAAAAAAAAAAAAAAAAAATAGGGGAACTGGGTGTGGTAGTGCACACCTGTAATCCTAGAGGCTTGGGAGGCTAAGGAAGCAGGATTACAAGCTCAAAGTCAGCCTCAGCAACTTAGTGAGAGGTCCTCAGAAACTTAGTGAGACCCTGTCTCAAAACAAAAAATAAATAAAAAAGATCTGGGGATGTTGCTCAGTGGTTAAGTACCCATTTAATCCTTGGTACAAAAAAAAAAAAAAGAAAGATGGATGGATGGATGAAATGAATATAGGGAAAGGAGAATGTTTGGCCATTTTCACCTTGGAGGTTACCACACTAGTCCAGGAAAAAGATGGTGGAGGCTTGACCTAGATGGGGGTATTGGAAGGTTGGGAATAGAGAAGTTATCAAATTCTGGAAATACTGTAGAGGCATAACTGAAGGTTTTGTGGATGGAATAGTGTGGGCATGAGTGGCAGAGAGGAACACAGAAGGCTTCAGGGTTCTATTAGTTTCCTGTTGCTACATGATGAATTACCAAAAACTAGTGGCTAAAAATAACACAAACATCTCATTTTACATTTCTGGAAATCAGAAGTCTGACATAGATCTCACAAGGCTAGTGTCAGCTGTCAGCAGGGCTTTGATCCTTCTGAATTTTTTTTTTAAGTGGAGATAGCTGGTGGGGTAGTTAAATCTGCAATTCAGGGACCTGAGTGGGAAACATAAATTGGAGCTTCAGCAATGATGTGCAGCCTTAGGACTGACACTGATTAAACCAGGCATAGGAAGAAAGGAAGCACATGCAGTGCCCAGGAGAGGAGAGAGGAGGGTGGACCAGCATAGGAAACCCAGAAGGGGCTCCTGGTGGGGGAAGCAGGCTCAGAGAGTTTGTTCCTATTATGAGTTTCATTGAGCACTGTGAGAATAAGGCCTCACTTTCTATCTTTGGCCTTCCTGGTCAGGGAGCAAGGCCATTGGGTGAGACAGAAGGAGTAGCACCCTCTGGAGTGAGGGAAACTCCATCCCAGAAGTGAGCAGGAATAGCAAGCAGGGTCCTTTGAGACCAGCTCTAACCTTTCAGAAAATAGCACCCATTCACTGCACCAGGTTCCTCCCTTCTCTACAAAGGTTATCTCTGTTGGATATCATGTTTTCTGCAACCTCTACTGGGCATATTTGAAAAAAAAAATGCTAATGCATGGGAAACACCCTGAGAATCCAAATGTGAGATTGATCTAGAGTGAGGCCCAGATAGGGCAAACTTAATAAGCTTTGTTGGTGACACCAAGACTGCATCCTTCTCTCCAACTCCAGCAAACAATCAACTAAACACAGCCCAGCATGAGGTTATTTTACTACTTCATACCTGGATGGTTGGACCTCCTGTACTTTCACTGTTATAACCCCATGTTGGTGAGAACGTGAAGGAAAAAGAATCCACGCCATGCTGGTGAGATGTAAAATGGTGCAATCACTTAAGTGAAATACATACTCAGTTATGGGACAGGGATTTTATTTGTACATATTTATTCAAGGGAAATGAACAGGTAGTACCACAAAAAGGCTTCTAGACAAATGTTCCCTAAAAGCTTCATACGTAATATACCAACACAGAAAATAGTCTACAGGTATATGGATAGAGACTGTGGACCATCCATGCCATGGGAACACCATTCAGAATAAAATGAGATAAACCATGAATGCACCTGACAATGTGATGAATCTCAAAGATGTTAAGCAGAACAAATGAAATCAGATCAAAGGACTTCATGCAATGATGCCATTCATGGAAAAATCTGGAAGAGGCTCACCTCATCCATTGAGACAAAAACAGATTGGGATTGTCTGGAGCTTTTTGGTGAAAATAAAAGAACCAGGAAGAGTTCCATGAACTTTAGAGGGTGAAATAACTATTTTCCATCTGAATGGGGGTGGATGCCTACACAGGCTGACTTTTAAAGATGGTAAGACCTTAATCACGGTCACATTTTCAGCAGTTTCCTTAACCTGCTCTGCACCCCATCTCTTGTCATACTTCCCTTTCTTACTGTATGCAACCTGCAGCCACTAGCCTCTCTTCCCTCTCTATTCCACTCAGCCTCCTAAACCTTTCATTTTTCTTTTCTCTCTCTCTCTCTCTCTCTCTCTCTCTCTCCTTTCTCTCTTCTTTGCACCACAGAGGCATGCTGTCCTATTAAAGGGCTGGTAGTGCAGCTTGGTACCACTGGACTGATTAGGGACAAAAGTCAAAATGAGATTCGGACACCTGAAAGGTAGGCCTCTGACCTCTATGCAGGTAAGATTTGTGGATCACCAGCAAGGCTCCTATACTGACAGGGTTAGTCCAGGACCAACATTCTTTCTGATTCTGCAGAACCTTGGCACAATATACACAGGATACAATGAATCAGCAGAGAGGCTGTGGAGGTGGACTGGTCCACCAGGGTAGTTGCTGAAGTCCAGGGCTTGCCAATCCCACATGCAAGAGAAATAGGCAGTGTGCTCTCAGCAGAACCAGGCTTCTCTTTCACTGATGATGGTAGGTAGCAGCATGGGTACTGAGGACTCAGGGATTTGTTCTTACAGTCACTAAGAGATTTGTTGGCTAAGGAGTGATCAGCCTCCTTGGGAGCTACCTTAGTCGAGATGAGTCCACATCATGGTCCTGCCTGTCCTGGGAGCAGCTACACCTAATACAGGTCTGCCTTCAGGTGGAGGCCCACCCCATAGCTGATCAGCTCTGAAGAGTCTTTGCAGCCCAGGCAGTCCCAACAGAGTCAGCCAAGGCCTCTAGACAAATGTTCCCTAAAAGCTTCATATGTAATATACCAACACAGAAAATAGTCTACAGGTATGCTCACAGGCCTACTGCTCCCCGCATGACATACCCCTAATAAACCTCCTTTTCCCTCATCTCATTCCAGCAAAAGGCAGCTGAATGTAGAATGTGCATGAAGCACTTGTCAACATTCTCTTTTCCATCCTTACAATATCCCACAGTGGGGAGGACTGTCCTCCCTATTACAGACAGAAATACAACAGACCAAATCCTGTCACAAACCTACCCCAGTCTTTGCCTAAGTAACAGGTGAACTGTTGAAAGAGTTGTTGAAATTTACAGGAACATGGATGAAGCTGTAAGCAAGGAAGGTTTGGGGGACAAAGGGCAGACTTCCAACAAGGGTCACAGGGCAGGGTTTGAGTGAAGGGACACATCTGGTGGGAATGGCTTAGAGGTGCTGCAGGATGCTACATGACCTAAAAACATCCTCTTCTCCCCCAGGAGAACCTCAGTACCAAGGGATGGGAATTTTTCTAGAAAATGAGAAGTACAGGGCAAAAGAAGAAAACCACCAGGAGACAGTGGAGTCACACGCATCTGGAGGACCAAGGACCTGAGAGTTCTAGATCTCCCCCACCACCCAAGAATCTCCCTAGTAGCTAGTGCTCCACACAGGGCTCTCAGAAGGCTCAATATCTACACCAAAAAAAATGGGAGCAGAGGGACACCTGGCTGGTGACAGCCTCTAGGCCTCCAGGAATCCTGGAGATTTTATTTCTCCTTTTTGGCAAAAGGACAATTACAGTCACAATCTATAGACAAAAGAGTTATCCATGTGATTGTCCACTTCTTATATCAGACATTCGGGATCAAAACAAAATGCCTTTCTAATCAGTAAATGGCCCTTAACTGCTTAGTGTTCAAACAAAACTTCAGAGGGGCTGCAGTCAAGCCTGGGCTGCTGGTGGACAGCAGAGCTGATTGTCAGGAGGATGGGCCAATTGCCAAATGAAAGAGGAAAAGGCCACACTGTGGCTGACTGGACAACTCTGCACCTGTCCATCACTATCTGATGAAAGAATGCTCAAAAGTATGGCTGGCCTTGCTCTGTTCTCTGGAATTTGAGACAAGCTCCTTTTTGGGCAAAGTCTAACCAGAAAACAGAAGTGAAGGGGGTTTGAGTATCAGGATTTGTTCAGGTTTACACAGAGATTCACTGTGCAACAGGCAGGAGTGGCCCCTCCACTGGAGTCCTGCTCCCATGGTACTGTTCTTCACAGGGACCCAAGCTCACCCCTCATCTCAGTTTCCTCATCTGTGCAATAAAATCATAAAACTTTCCTCATAGAACTATTGTGGAGATTTTTGCAAATTACAATGTCACACACATTCAGAAGCAGTCATCACTTTTTAAGACAATAAAAACAGCTTTTCACTCAAAATCTGGAGCAACAGGGTTCAGTCTGGAGCATCCATTTGCTCTTTAAAAAAAAAACTAATTTGGGGGCTGCTGTCAGTCATAGATCCTGATAGTGCATAATGGTTAAGTTTTCAATCGTTTTGCACGAATTCTTTAATGTAAAACATCATCTGATCTGATTTCCAAATTACAGGGTTTGTTCCTAAGCAACATGCACAGGCTTTATAAAATATTGACAGGAACAGAGAGAATCCAGCCTTCTTTTTTTAGCAGCAGTTGGGCTGGCTGAGAACAAACACAGCAAGTGTGTCTACCCCTTCCCATTACTATGGTGTCTCAGCCTTAGGGGTCCCAAGAAGAAAGTGGTCTCCTCTTTCTTCTTCTTAGTGGGGACAAGAGAACCCTGAAGCAGGTCCCAGTCCTGACAGACCATTTACTCAATATCCAAGCCCCGGTTATGAATGCTATATCATGTCTACAATGTGCTAACACCATGGTCTATCCTGCTCTGAGTCCAACATAACTCTGTAGCTACCAGTCACTGCTCCTGCTCCAAATCCCCAAGGTTTAAGCACCACATTCTTATTCAGGGCCAGGACTATAGTCTCTGTAGGTTCCTTATAAAGTATAGGTAGTTGACCTCTGCTTTGCTCAGGCCCATGTTCCACACACATCCAAGAGGGAGCTGCCCTCCTATTCCTGCCCTACAGGTTTCCCCAATCCAGAGGCTGTGGGCTCCCCATCACCAAGGCTCATCATCCTCCCAAACCAAGCTGATCTACTAGTAAAGGGCCTTGGTGCCACTAAGGCAATTCCCATTCCTACCTCATATCTTGAGTATCCCCTCATTTCCCCATCTCCTATAGAAGCCAGCAGGTTCCCACTGTGTTCTCTCATCCATTCCTTCTCAGGGACACAATCCTCTTCCTCCCTCCATGGTCTAGCTCATGACACCTAAAGCCAAAGAGACCCCCACTGAGGTTCGTTGCTGCTCAAGTCAACAGTTCTACCCACTTTTAAAAATAGATGAGCCAGGTACAGTGGCACATGCCAGTAATCCCAGTGACTCAAGAGGCTGAGGAAGGAGGATTCCAAGTTTAAAGCTAGCCCCAGCAACCTAGCAAAGCCCTAAGACTCTGTCTCAAAACAAAGAATAAAAAGGGCTGGGTATGTAGCTCAGTGGTAAACCAACCCAGAGTTCAATCCCTTGTACCAAAAATAAATAAAAATTTAAAAGTAGATAAAATGAGGACAGGTCAGTTTCCTTGGGTTAAACTAATCATCCATCTCTTTTGTTGCCCCACCACCTACACCAATGTATTTCTTTGCTGTCTTCTAAAAAGCTTAGGTCCTTGACAGATGAAATTACTAGCTTTGCTGGAGAGTTTCATCTAAAAAAGTTAAGATGCTATTCTTGGCTCCATGATACGTACTGAATATATTATTTTTTGCTACCACCGATGGATTAAAATTGAATTTCTCCATCAAAGAAAATTTGTGAGATAATACCCATTTTCACATGGCTGTACCCTATTCTCAATGGTCTGATATACACAGGTCAAGGATACAATAAAACATCACCTGGTGTGATCTTCACTTTATACGTCAACTTGACTGAGTGACAGGGTGCCCAGATAGCTAGTTAAGCATTATTTCCAAGTTTGTCTGTGTGTTTCTGAAAGGTGTTAGCATTTGAACTGGTAGACACCACCCTCCCCAGGTATCCTCCAATCTGTTGAGGGCCTGAATAACACAGAGGTGAGAAAGAATAAATTCTTTCTGCCTTATCTAGGACACTGATCTGACCTCAGTGCTCCTGGCCCTCTGGCCTTCAGAACAAATTGGATCATTTGACTGGAAAGATAAAGTATGTGTGTTTCAGCTTTCCATCTCTATGACAAAATATCTCAGAAAATCAACTTAAAGGTGGAACGATTTATTTTGGCTTATAAGCTGACTCCATTCCTTTGGACCTGAGATGAGGCAGAATATCATGGCAGAAGGACATGGTGGAAGAACACTGCTCAACATTTGGCAGTTGACAAGTAGAGAGCAGGAAGGGACAGAGGACAAGATATACCTTCAACTAGGTCCCCCCTCCTATAGTTTCAACCACCTCCCAATAATACAATCAAAATATGAATTAATCAATTGATTAATCCACTGATGATATCAGAGTCCTCATGATCCAATCACTTCCAAAAGTTCTACCTCTGAATGTGGTTGCACTGGGAACCAAGTCTTCAAGACATAAGCCTTTGGTGGTCACTCCAGAACTACATCATAACAGTACGATTAACAGAAATCAATCCCCTTATATCTTTTCGTGTTTCTCAGATACTCCCTAAAGCCATATCTGAACAACCAAGTCCTTCCCCAGGGACCTAATCCCTGGAACACCAATTCATTTTTGCCTCCCAACAGCATCATTAAAAGCCCTCCCAATAGAATTCATGTGAATCTTCTATTATTTTCTGGTCGAAATCTTAAAACTGTAAGGCTAAACTTACTCATTTCTTCATAGAAAAGTTCCAGACTTCAAATCTCATCTTTGGGTAAGGGTGAGACATTTGTTGATATGTGCATAGTCCTTTTCTTGGAGAAAAGAATTAAAAAAAAAAAACTTGAAAAATTTCTAAAAAAATCATTCTCAATTAAAATACCAGGCCTAGGAAGACTGAAAAATTGACTAATTTTCCCCACCAATATCAACAGTTCACCTGAACTATTCACCCATAAATATTCAGGCATAACCCTTTTTGGTTTGGAGCTATGCAGGCATATAATGTGAAGGAGGCATGTCAGCTTGTTTGAGGCACCTGGAAGCCAGTTGTACAGCCTGGCAGGCTCAGATCTTTCTCCCTGGTGGATCCATTATGAAGCACAAAGATGGTGTAATTCATCATGTAATTGTTTTCTGCCTCCATTTTAACAAATGATGCTTCACAGGCATTAGATAGGCTGCCTCTGCAAATTCCTCTCTTGCATTCCCCATGTGCAAAGTCCTCTTTGACACTGGTTGATAGTTGGTGGTCATTAAGCATCATCTAACTAATTCTTGAATGTTTTCATTAAAATTATTTATTGCTACTCACTATAGCAAAACATCACTTTTTCTTAAATAAATGCTATTTTATAACCTTGATTTCCACTTTATATTTTTCAAACATTTCTCATACAGACTTATAATAGCTTTAATCAATGAAAAAGAACCAAAACAACCAACGCATAAAAATAAAGACAGGGCTCAGTGGTTGGAGCACTTGCGTGGCAGGCGTGAGAATGCGGGTTCAACCTCCAGCACCACATACACAACTAAGTGTTGGAAAAACAAAGTCCAGATTAAAAAAGTAGATAAAAATTGATTCTCAAGCTTTTAAAAAAAAAAAAGAAGACAGACAAATAATTCAGAACCCAGATGTCATTTGCCTTTGCCTCCCTCCAATGCCAGATGGTCTTGTTTTTCTTGTCTTCATTCTTCTGCTAAAAAGCCTTTTCAGTCTCTTCCAGATAGGTAAATAAAAATTCAGCCTCCCTTCTCATTTGCGCCCCTCTCCCCAGAACCAGAATCCTCCTTTGTTTTCCATCAATTCCTGGTTAAATAACATATTCTTTTCTGTCTCCACCTTGGGGCTGGCCTGCTGCACTCATGAACCTTCACTGAGGAGCTCAGGGTCCCAGAGGTGACCAGCTTGCCTTTCTGTACATGCTTTCTTTGTCTGTCACTTAATGAAAATTGGCTGATGGGCCTGCAGAGAAATACTTCAGAAAATGTTCTTGATGGGTAATTACCAAAGGCTGAAAACTCTGGAGTTGGAGGCTAACCAGTCATTTCCACCAAGGAAACCTGGGTGGCCCTATTGGGTCCTCCTGAGTCCCTTGCTGAAGTCTCAGGCTGATCACTCAGGTGCTATAGTAACTGATCAGTACTTCATCCTATCTCTCAAGTGGCTTGAGACCTCAGTTCTTGGTGTAGTGAGTCTGTGGGAGGAAAGATCCCAACCACTGTCCTTTCTTGGAATTTCAACAAAAGTCCCCCCACCTCTTAATCTTTCACAATGTCTCCCTAAATCTTCCCAACAAATTTCCTCTTTGAATCAGTCACATATTTTATATTTCCAGGTACTTAAACCTTTTAAGTATCCCCACTGATTGCATAAGTCATGATTCATTGCATCCTTTCCTGAGCTCAGTTTAGCCCTGAAAATGGCTCTATTTTCCCTTGCAACTTGTCATTTCTATTTTTCCGTTCTATAATAAATTCTAATATTCAACAGATACAGAAGAAACTATACAAAATGGGAAACACAGCTAACACATTAGCTAATATAAACAACCCAAGGAAACCTCAGAAAAATATATAAAGTGATATGATTATGATGGCTGCCATTTATTAAAAGCCTCTTCTGTTAGGTACCTAACAAATTCAGGTACTGTGCTTCTGGTTGTATCCATAGGCCAAAGCAAGAACAATGGGCCAGACACTACTGAGGCTTTGTCTTCCATCTTTGATAAGATTTACAAATCTATACCTTCAGCCTAAATATGATTCATGCTCCAGCCTCAGTGCCAAATGGCTTTCTCCACTTAACAGCCCCACACATCACTGCCCTCAACACAAGATTCCAAAGTAGCATCCATCTCTTCCTAAGTCCACCCCTTCCACATTCCCAGGTAATCTAGTAGAATCTAGTAGATCGGTCCCCAAGTCTTACAGGCTTCTCTCTCATCTGCATTTAATGTGTTTTACACTCCCAGTGCTATAGCATTCAAAAGAGCCTTTGAATTGGCCTTAGATTTGTCCTCCTGCCTCCCTTAGCACCCCCACAGACCCTCCACAGAGCCAGATGCTCAAGCTGTGTCATTTATACCAGATTACTTATAAAGATGCTTTTAAAATCTATATCCCATCCCACATGCTCTTTTTAGAGGGTAAGATTCGTCCCAAGATAGGGGTCTACAGAGAACAGAACTTCATAACTCTCCTCAGCTATTATGGTTTGGATGAAAGGTATTCCGCCAAAAGCTCAATATGTGAGATAATGCAAAAAAAGGCTGAGAGGTGAAATGATTGGGTTGTGAGAGCCTTAACCTAGTCAGTGAGTTAATCTCCTGATAGGGATTAACTGATAACTGTAGGCTGGAAAGGTATGGCTGGAGGAGGTAGGTCATCAGGGGCATGCCTTTGAGATATATATTTTACATCTGGCATGAGATTTCTTTTTGCTTTATGAACCACTTGAACCACTTTCCTCTGCCACACTCTTCCATTATGATGTTCAGTCTCACCTTGGCCTCCAAGGAATGGAGTTGGCCATCTGTAGACTAACTCTGAAAATGTGAGCCCCTCAAATAAATTTTTCCTCCTAAAATTGTTCTCTTTGGGTCTTTTAGTCACAGGAGTAAAAAAGCTGACTAAAATACCAATCAATGATGCAGCAGAAGGGAAGCTGATGACCATAAAGGCTAAGACATATTAACGGTCTAACTGCATGCATGTCCATTCTCTGTCTCCCCTCTAAACCCCCTCCTCTGAACCCTAGATACATACTCTCAGGAATCCCAGGCCACAGGAAAGACCCTAACTAAGATCCAGTGTGGAGTCAGCACTGACCACCAGCAGTGGATGATTCTGCTCCAAGCCTTCTAGCTGAGGCCACAAATAATATGAAGCTAGGACATATCAGACCCTTCCCTGTCCAAATCCCTGGCTCACAGAACGTGTAAGCATAATCAATGGTCATTTCTCACCAGCATTTTGGGGTCATTTGTTCATAGCCATAGTACCTGGGAACTAATTCAGCTTCATTTAACCCTTTTTATTAATCCCTGTTTGAACAAAGATAATGTTTATGTTGGGCCCAGGTCATCCCTGAACTGTCGTCTTGCCTCCATACCTATATTCTTGGTGGTAACTCATACCTCTGCCCCTGCTTTCCTCTACCAAACCAGCTGTAGATCCCCACATATGCCACTTGAGTCTTTGCTCTGGGCCCCCTCTGCCTGTCACCTTTCTCCTGACCTACCATCTATTCAGGGAAAACCCGCCTGGAGACCTTCTCCTCTATGACCACTCTCCCACCCAACAAATGTGCCCACACGTTCATACGTATTCATAAGCACACACATGCAAGATGCCCCACAGAGTGGGCACATTCCCTCCACCAGACTCCCTTTACTCTCTAGGCCCTTCCAAGGTAGTGAGCTTGATCATTCATCTGTACCAAGTCTGTCTGTCCCTCCAGACTACAAGCTCTTAGGGGATGGGAAGAGTGGTTGACGTGTTTCTACTGAGTAAGGCGTACATATGTGGGAAGTCCTGAAATGTATGACAAATGAATAACTGCATACCAACATCTTTTTTCTCAATTAAAAAATTTATTTTTAACTAACATAATATTTGTATATAATTCCATATGTTTATACAATGGGTGATGGTCAAGTTGGGGTACTTAACATTTGCATCTCGTCAAAATGTTTCTCATTTCTGTGAGATGCACACTAACTTCTATGTCCTGCATTGTAAATGTCATTCACCTTCAAAGTCTACCTGAAATGTCACTTTCTCAATGAAACAGGAGGAAGTGGGGACCTACTTCCTCCTGATCTCTTCCATGTGGCAGGTGGGTTCTTCTCATTAACTCTGAAGTCAGAACTGCACAAATACTTCCACTGACTTAGCTCTACAACCCTGAAGCTGCCACCACCAGTGCCTGGGAATCACCTGAAGGGCATTCTGGTCATCAGTATGATGGGCCAGGCCCAGAGCAAGAAATTCTAGGAAAGAAGGCAATACCTTAGGAGTAACCCTCAAACAACAGATAAGGAGTTGGCAGGAAGTGCCCCTGATGAAATCTAAAAAGCAACTGCATCCATTACACATGGAAAAAAGAATATAGAAGAAAGAAGAATACTAGGAAAAAAAGGACCACAGAACATGAGATTATAAAAGAAATCTTAGAAAATGTATCAGACATAATTGGCAAAATAAAGCAAATTTTAAAAATCAATAGAACGATTACAAAATGGAATTGCTCTCCCGCCCCCCACCCCGCGTCCCGTCCCCAGTGCTGGGGATCAAACCAATGCCAACGCATGTTAGGCAAGTACTCTACCAATGAGCTACATCCTCAGCACTGAGTTTTTTTCTTTTATTCCCAGGGCATATGTGAAAGAAAGATATTAAAATTATAAAAGGAAGGGGAAAATAGATGAGAAAAAAACATCTAAAAATAGAATAAAATTATTTTACTCAATATAACGACACAATAAAATTTAAAAGCAGTGAAGGCAACCATGAAGACCTGGAAGGATCCATAATTACTCCAGGAGAAAAGAGCATTCCAAGTGAGTGCTCTGGAAATGCTAGTTGAGCGGAGGATGGGATTAAGGGTACATTATCATCAACAGCAAAATCAACAAAGATCAAAACAACTAGAATTCCCAAGGAAAACAAAATCCTGCCCCAGAAAGATAGATAAACAGGAAGCAAAGTAAAGCAAGCATGATTTCAGGAGCACAGGAAGAAAACACAGAGGACCTTGAAACAGGGACATTACCCCACAAGTGGTATAGATGTCACAAGGAAAGGGCAGAGTCTCATACACTGCTACTCTGTAGAGATCAACAGGACAACATAGTGAGATGACTGCTATTCATTTTCAGCACTCATATTAATCTAGACAAAAGATAAGTGTAATTACTATGGTAGAACTGAAAGTAAATGTTGGTCTTGACACTGAATGCAAAGACAGTCCTCACTAGATAGAAACAACTTTGATGACATTTGACCAATGAGCCACAAATGATGTTTAAAAACAAAAAAAGACTTGTAGTTATTGCTCACCTAAAAGGACCTGGTTTCATGGGCAGCTGTCAGCACCTGGCCAGGTGATTTATTCCACTTTCTGGTTACTTTTCTGTCTTCCATCCTAAGTGCAAGCAGAGGCTGCCTTTAATTTAAAATATTAAGCCAAAATTCCAGCTCGTAGCATAGTCATCAAAAGTGTAAAAAGGTTTCTACGGAAGAGCAGGTGCTTCTTGTTCAGACCTTTGCTTTACCTCTCAACCTAGGTCCCCACTGGAAAGAACAAACCTGCAGCCATTTCTATTTTTTGTTCTTTTGGCAGTTACCTCCAAATTCTAAATAATGAGTTCATGATTAAGTTGCTTAATTTATAAATTTTAGGCAATCTTCAATAACATTACAAGGAAAGCTCACTTACAAGAAAGTCTCTTAGGGGCTGGAGTGGTAACTCTGCAGTTGAAGCACTTACCTATCATGCACAAGGACCTGGGTTCAAACCCTAGCACCACATATACAAGAAAGTGTCAGAGAAATAAAGGCCAGGTGAAAAAAATAAATAAAATTGATCCCCCCTCTTTTCTCTCTCCCCCCTTACCCCCCACCCACAGAAAGCTTAAAAAAAAAAAGAGGAAAGTCTCTTAGCTAATTTCATTAACGTGGGACACAGCCAATTCTACCAGTCAGGACTTCCCTGCAACCCTAAACAGAGATGACTGCCTGAGCACCCTCCAGAGCCCACAGGTGGGAGTAAGATGAGAATGGGAACATTCCACCCACCATAACCAGCTATTTCATGGACAGAAGCCCAAGGGCCTTTGTGAGGGGCAGTATCATCTCAGTAACTCTTCATGGTTGGTGGGCATCAGGCTGACAAGAATAGAACCCTGAGCTGACAGTTCCACCTACTCATGATGTCTGCCCCACTGCACACTATTCTTCCATCAACTTCAAAACCACGCCTGTGACGAGGTTTCACGTGTGAACCACTTGCCAAAATGCTAACCAGGAAATGTTTTTGAAAACAGTACTTGAGAGATGCTAAACAACACAAAATACAAAAACTTCCTTCTAGAGAAAAGGAAGAACATAAAAGCTCTTGTATGCAGCTTACCCATCAACACACAAGAGATATTCTACATTTCTACATTTTTGAATGTTGATCAGGAAAGCAAAGCTTTTATTTTTAATGCTCAGATTCTAACTTGAACAGGGCATCTCTTTGAAAATGCAAGAGCACCCTCATGTGGCAGGTGCTTTGAACAGCAACTTAGAATTGAGCAGGCCAGTGTCTAAATGGCTTTAAGAATAGGAACTGTATACATCTCAATAGTCAAGCCTGAACTAATTGTTAGAGTGTGTAAAAATAATTACTTATTTTATTAAACAAGTGTTGGAGCACATCTGGACCCTGGGAGCTTTCATTCTCTAGTCCAGAGAAGCAGTTCTCAAAGTGTGATCCCTAGACAGCAGTACCAGCATCCTTGAAGAAATGGTTAGAAATGCAAACTGCTGCTGCTGCATCAGAAACTGCGACTAGCACCCTGGCATCTGTGTGCTAATAAGATCTCTAGAGAATTGTGGCACTTCCTCAAGTTTGAGAATTGCTGCACTCTGGCCAAAGATTCACCCAAGACAAGGTGAGAATAACTGGAGTTAATACCCAAGAGCTGCCCTTGGCAAGGGCAAATGGGACCAGAAGTCTAAATACCCCAGCTTTTGCACCCCTGGGTGGGGACATCTCTGAGGCATGCCCTATAACCACTGAAGCCCCCCATGACAGAGTCCTGCTGCTTGTGCTAGCTTCTCCCCTACCTCCTCTCTCATCCAAACATGTGCTCTTCCTAAATAAGTACACTGCACCTCCATGACTGTCTTGGGGCTGCTGCTAGGGATGCAGCCTGAGTTCATGAACAAGAAACCAAAACTTTCTCTAAAAACTGCAAAAACTGCAGAATCTCCTTGAGGGGGGGGTGGCAGGCAATGGCCACATGAATGGGCAGTACCTCAGCTAATGAGTCTATTTTAGGGCTAAAGAGAAATAAATTCATCCATATTCAGGGGACAGCCATGCTCTGAGCAAATCCCTTGGAGAACATGTTTGGATTCTGGATTAGAAGAGCCATATCTCAGAAAAGGAAGGAAGACAGATGCAGAGTTTGGGGATGCTTTCTGAATAAGCCAAGAGCTGCACCCACTACTCAGGTCTGCCTGTCTAACCACAAGTCAGCACTAGGGCAGAGGTACCCCTATTTTAGACAAAAAAATCTGTGCCTTCAAAGTGTTAGCTGATTCACACAAGTTCTTCAGGTCTGTCTGGCTCCAAGTTCCCATGTATGGTCTTCTCTACTCACCTAGATTTATTCTTTTTGTTATTGTTGTTATTTTTTAAGAGAGTTAATTTTTAAAAACTTTTTTTCATTGGTTTTTGTTTTTCCTTCACTTAGCTGTATATGTGGTGCTGAGGATCAAACCTGGGTCCTTGGGCATGCCAGACAAGTGCTTTTCGGCTGAGCCACCTCTCCAGTGCCCACCTAGATCTATTCTAATGGCCACAAAAAGAAAATCAAGCCTGAACTCTTGGCCACAGTAGTAGCTGCAGGGGCATGTGCAATCAGGTTAAAATCAAGCGTGGGAGGAAAGTGACCCAGACCATGGCCTCTTGTGCTGAGTCAGAAGGAACAAAAAGACAACACACAGGAGACAACCCTCTGGAAGCCCAAGGCACTGAACAGCTAAGAAAATCAAAGGCCACACCTCCAGCTGCCAGGATCAGAGGCGATGCCTAAGAGCAGGTGGCATTTGAGTAGAGCCCTGAGAGAAGGCAATTCTTTTTTCCTGTGTAATAACTTATTGAGATAAAGGTCACTCAATATAAAGTAAACCATTTTGAAGAAACGCACTGAGTTATTTGACTCCAACCATCAAAGAGGATGTAAAGTGGTAACTCATTAAGATTTTGATGCACATGTTCAAGGAAAGGCATCCATCGATAGGAAACAAAGGAGAACAGAACATCTCAAAAACCCGTAGTTCCCTCATGGGTTTTTTTTTTGTTTGTTTTTTGTTTTTTGAGTGTCCTGCCCCCTCCCCCAAGGTCAGCTCATTGAGGGCAGGGATCACTCAAAATCTTATTCTCCCTCTGTCCTATCTGTGTCATCTGAGCACCCATGGCTTAATTAGGTCACTGGGAGTGTGTCATTGAAGGGGACACCAGGATCCTGGCTTCTCCTCTTCTCTTTTTGCACCCCAGTTGCATTGAGGTAAGAGAATTCCTCTATCCTAAAATGATGTATTGCCTCACCACATGCCCAAGGGTAACAGTCAAGTAGCCATTGACTGAAGCCATGAGCCAAAATGAACTTTTCCTCCTTATATATTGATTATTACCAATATTTTGTCACAGCAATGGAGAGCTAACTGATAGAGCCTCCGGCTGGTGCTGCTGCAGCATACTATCTACACCTGCACACAGAAAGAACACACCTGCCTAGTTCCTAGGATGTTGGCTCTGGCAAGAGCCACCTGACACCTATCTGAAGTGCAGCCTTGCAAGCTGATTCCTGTGACTCTCCCTGTCCAATGGATCCATTTGCAAAGATCAGGAAGGAATCAGCCTCAGGATAATGATGAGTTCTTTGAGACCCTGTTCTCAAGGATTCTTTACCAGCAAGTGGAAAACTCAGTTCATACCTAAGTCTAAAAGGAGATACTGTGGGCACTAGGCTCCCTCCTGGGAGTAGGACCACAGCAGGGAGTTGAAGGACAGTTATGCCAGTCACCTTTTCATCACTGTGACCAAAATACCAAACAAGAAAAACTTCAAGGAAGAAATTTGGACTCATGCTTTCAGAAGTTCAGTCCATGGTAGGCCAGTTCCATTGCACTGGACCTGAGGTAAGGTGGAAGAAAGTGGCTCAGCTCATGGCAGCTGTAAGCAAAAAGTGAAGTGGGGAAAGAAGGGGTCAGGGACAAATATAGTCTAAGTCATACCCCCAGTGTGACCTATCTCCTCCAACCATGTTACCACCCAAGATTCCTTCGCATTATTAATCCAATCAGGCATGCCTGTAATCCCAGCAGTTCAGAACACTGAGGCAAGAGGATGCCAAGTTTGAAACGTCAGCAATTTAGCAAGGTCCTAAGCAACTTAGTGAGGCCCTGTCTCAGAAAAAAAGAAGGGGCTGGGGTAGGGTTTGGCTCAGTAGTAAAGTAGCCCAGGGTTCAATCCCTGGTATAAAAAAAAATTATTAATCCATTAAATGGATTAATCCACCAATTAGTTATAGCCCCCACAATCTATCTAACCACTGTCTAAAAGCCCCCTCTAGATATTGGGGACGATGCTATCAAAACATGAGGTTTCCTTTCCTCTTCCCAATTCTCTGTATAATTGTTGGCCTTGTGGCTGGACCCTCCCTGTTTTGGCTCTTCACTTCCTTTTTACAAGGACCATCAAGACCACCACAGATCAGAGGGTCCAGAACATCCTTCTGCTGAGCTCCATTAGAACTGCTCAATGCTAATGCCTACAGGAGTCCTTAATCAACACCCCTCTCAGCAGGAAGTAGTTTAAGAGACATTGTCACTCCTTCGCCCTTTCACCCCTTTCTTATCAAATAAAAAGGCAGAATATTAGGTTAAACCTGACTTGGGCAATCCCATTTTGGAACATATTCTCCATCTTAGAACAAGAACTACTTCAAGATCACTCTCGCTCACCTGTCCCTAAACCTCGGACAATACTCCACAATCATACAAAGAAACCCTAAACACTCCATCAACATAAGACAGGGCTCAGTCCCCCTGAGCCTCTCTCTGCAGTTTTGTCCCAAATAAAGCTGTTACCATTGGGGAAAAAAATAAAAATAATAATACTAATAAAATACACATACATGAGGCTTATGGGGAACATTAAAGAGCCAAACCATAACAACAGTAAATGAGAATTCTAATATAGCCAGGTGCGACAGAGCACATGTGTAATCCCAGCAACTCAGAGGCTGAAGCAAGAGGATCACAAGCTGAAGGGCAGCGTTGGCAACTTAGCAAGATCCTGTCTCAAAATAAATTTAAAAGGGGTGGGGGAATGCTGGGAATGTAGCTCAGAGATAAGAGCACTAACCCTAGGTTCAGTCTCCAGTACCCCCCCCCCCAAAAAAATTAAAAGCTTTAACATAACAACAGTCATGTCATTTATTTTGTTCACAATTTTGCTATTTGGTATGGGCTTCATAGGATACGTTTACTTCTGCTCCATACCATGAAGCTAGGGCTGCCAAGCATGGTTCATTTCCAGGGTGGCTCAGTCACATAACTGGCCACTGGGCACTGTATTAGCTAGCTCACATGGTGAATGGTTTCTAAACACAAGCCTACCAAGTGTGGTACAGGCTGTATATCCTTTAATGGCTTAACCTGAGCAATAATGTAGCACCATTTCCTGTGAACTCACATAGGCCTGCCTGCTCCAAGGGAGAGGCCCAACACAATTCTACTGACACAGTAACTGAAGGATAGAGAAATCAGAGCTCAGATTTCACAAAATATCATCTTACCCCATAAGATGTGCCTCTTCCATGGCCCCCAGGGATCTCCCCAAAAATTGAGTACCCAGCTGAGCTCAACTGGCCCCAGCTCAACCTGGTTCACAGCAGCACTCCTGTTAAGGCAGAGCCACAGAAAGAAAAAGATGTTTTTGGTAGCAGTACATTAGAAGCTGGACTGCTTAGCCATAGCTGTAGATCAATTGGCTCCAAGTCACGCAGACTCTCATGGCAAACAACTGCTGCTAAGATCCTGTCGCAGAGAACAACACTGACAATAGAGATCAATCCTTGTTTACAGACTTAAAGATCCTTAAATCAGGCACATCTTTAGAGCTGCCAGGGACTCTGCATGTATGACCAGATGTGTCCTTCCCTGGACTGGCTCCACACTCCAAATGGGAACTCTGGCTCCACAGCTGCTTAAGCCAGGCTCATCTTCAGAAGATGCCCATGTGACCTGGTGACAAATCCTACCAATTTGTTGATAAGCTTGTCTCAAGTTTAAAAGCCAACTGTTGGAGGGACTGTTGGCAAATGAGAAGGTTGCTATTAATTCAAAATGTCAAAACATAATTCTGCCTTACTAACATTTTCTGGATGCTACTTTGGGCTCAGCTCTATGTGAAATCCTCCCCACATGGTCCTTTACTCCTCCTATCAGCCTAATGCGATGGATTTTAATTATTGTCTCTGCTATAGATGAGGTAGCTGACTTCCAGAAAGGCAAACATACCTGCCTGAGTCACCCTAAGCCACACTAGTTAAATTTCTAAGTGACCATGTTTGTGCCCAACTTGAAATACTAGCTCTTGAAACTCTAAAGCCCAAAACTGTGGGCTGATTTGGTTCACAATGGTCATCAAAGGCCTGATCTCACCTTTCCTGTCTGCCTCATCATTAAAGGGTTCTTCTTCAGGGTGGCAAGATGGCTGCAGCAACACTATCCACACACATCCAGAAGGGGAAAGAGAAAAAGCTCCTTTCCCAGAATTCCTCTTCTCCAGGCTCAGTGGCCTTAACTAGACCTCCCACCTGAGTACAGGACCTACAGTGGCATATCTGTTAAGAGTCAGGGGTGGGGCTGGAGTGGTGGCTCTGTGGCTGGCATGTGCAGGTTTGCAGGTTTGAACCCCAGCACCACATAAAAAACAAAGTGTTGGAGCAATGAAGTTCACATGAAAAACTAAATAAAAATTGCTTCTCTCTCTCTCTCTCACTGTCCCTCTTTCTTTAAAAAAAAAAAAAAGAGTCAGGGGTGTCTAATTCCCAAACTCAAGACCACGGAAGGAATAAAAGGTTTCTCTTAAGAGAAGAAGGAGGGGCTGGAGCGGTGGCTCAGCAGTTTTGGTGCTTGCCTTGCCAGCACAAGGACCCGGGTTCAAACCCCAGCACCACGTACACAACTAAGAGTTGGAGCAACTAGGGCCATGTGAAAAACTAAATAAAGTTCTTTCTCTCTTTCTCTGTCTCTCTCACTGTCCCTCTCTCTTAAAAAAAAAAGAGAGAGAGAGAGAGAAGAGGGAGTAGCTACTGGGGAAAAATCATCTCAGCTAAGATGTTACAGAGCAATATTTGGACCCAGGCCTGTGTGGTCATTTAAATAGCATTTCCTGAACCTTTGCTGTGGGTCAGACACAATTTTAGATGCCAGAGACACAAACCTGAAAGGTTCTTGCCCTCCTCCCTCCTGTGAATGGCTCTGCTACCTCTCATGGTTAGTCTTATTTTAACCAGTCCTATGAACTGAATATATGTTCTCCTAACCAGCTTTTCTAAGTTTAAATTAACTATGTGACTCCATGCTGGTTATTTAATTTGTCTCTCAACTTACTTACAGACTAAGTCAGTAATAACCATAGATCCTCCAAAGAATTATGAGAAAGAATGAAAAGGGGATGGGGCACATGAAGAAATTTAAAACAGCACAAAATACAACCTACTGGGCATGAAGTAATCAACTCTCACTCTTTTTCATTCCACTGATGCTGTGATTTGAATTATGTATGTAAATCCTAAAATCACTGCCCTGGGGGTTTATAAAGCCATTTTGGTGTTCATTCACCCTGTCACTTATTTAATAATACAAATGTTCCCCCTACTTGATTCAAATGTGAGGGGTGGCCTATATTAAATAACCTATCTACTTTCTAAAGTTGTCCTTATTAATCTGAGAGCATTCTCCCAGAAATGCAAGCAAAGGGAACCAAAAAGATGCCAAGAAAGCACAGTTTAAACTATTTCATTTAACCTAGCCACACTCAGAGGGCTCTCTCCCAGTTCTGCAAGGAATTATTCAACCAACCTCTTAGACTAGGAGATGAAGCTGAGAATTCTGTCTGAAGAAAACAAGTCTTTCTTTTCTAATTTACACTTTAAGGTTTCCCAAGTCCATACACTAAATTATTTCTTTCTACTAAGCCTGTTCCTAACATTCAGTAAAGGTTCAGCCCTGATTCCAGATAAGCCAAAATGCAGCTAGGTGATAAAAAGAATTACCATAACAAACAAGCTCTGACTTAAGAGCTGGAGCCAGGCAGGTTTCACCAAAGCACCTCAATTCATAAGACTAAGTAAGGCAAACTTCCCTTTGGCATACTTCTGTCATTGTTCAGCTTCACCCACATTCTCCTGTCCACCTTCAATTCCTCTCACTTGAATAAAACTGGTCTCCTTTATGTGTCCATTAGGATGCCACATCTAAGTGGCTTAAACTATAAACGGCAGGATCTTGGACCTTTAATCCACGTTGACTTCCACTAGGGCCCCACCGGCTTCACACTCTGGGTGGATTTCTACGTTCGTGGCGTCCCACGGGCATTGTTTGCTTGAAAGCTTTATGAGGTCATGCTGACGTCTTCCTGTGTGGCATCAAGTAGTGATCTTTCACGAGTCTTAACTGGAGTCACTCCAATACAGGTGCATGAAAGTGAAACAGGAACCTCAGCGGACACCGATCTGCACACCTTCCCTCCGGGACACAACTACCAAGCGACCTCCTTGGCGCAGAGGGAGCTCAGACCACACCACTAGTTCCGGGGGCGGGGTCTCGCATTTTTTAATCCAATCAGAGAATCTCACCTAATCGGTTGGACCAATGAAAACTCGAGCATGGCGTTTGCCGATGTCTTCTGGGAAAGTTCCACCCCGGAAGTTGCTGCTCTTCACGCCACACCTGGGCGAAGCTAACCTTCCTGCCCGTCATCCCACTGGCAGACCTACAGCCAGTAACGGGAGGCGGGAGTAGGCGGGACCCGGACGCTCGCGTCTGCGCAGAGCGCAGCGGGCCGCGCGCGGGAAGCCGCTGAGAGCGCGGAAACGTTCCCCGCCTCTGAGAGTCGGCGACCCGGGCGGAGCCTCCCGGAGGAAGGGGAGGGGAAAAGACAGACTCTTTCCGCGCCCCCGCCGGTGGCGAGCGGCGGAGGAGTGTGGTCTCTCGGCCGGACTACCCCGTGACCTCATTCTGGGGTCTGCCCCTCCGGGGAACGCGGCCCGTGCTGTGGGCACCGGTACGCGAGTCTCTGCGGCTCGCGCGGACCGGGACGTCACGGCGCAGGTAGGTTATGTTACCCACGGGGCCACACCAAAGACGAGGAGGGACCTTGAGACCCTTCCCACGTGCATCGCTAGCTATTCTTCCATTGTCAAGAATAAGACCCCGGTGTAGTCCTTTTTCCACGTGCTGTGGTTGCGCTTCTACCAGGCTTTTGCCTGTGCAAAGAAGAGTGGCATTGTTTTGCTTTACAGTGAGAGTGAAGCAGTTTTGAGGCCAGAAGATGGCCTGGAAGAGTGTGCTTTTGTCAAGTGTTTGATCAGAAGCGACTCCCCGCTGGGAATAAGGCCTGTGCCGCGGTTACTCTGGTCCATCTTCAGAGAAGTTGACAGTGTGGACAATAGAAAGGAGGGTTCTTAACAACTATTTACTTATTCCACTTTGTTTACTCTATCCTGTTGTCTTTCTGAGTTGATAAATGACCAGATTGCGAAGATAGTTTGAGTACCAAAAGTGAAGATCTTCATTTCTTTGGGAATGGGAGGGGGCGTGGCAGATAACTAGGTTGTGTTGGAAAGACTGCTGAATGCAAACCAAAAGCGGAGATGGAGGAAAGTGTAGGTGAGGGAGGCTGGTGTTATTAGGAGTGGATGTGGAAGTTGTTCGTTGTTAACTACAACCAGTGAGAAATGTGGATCCCAGGAAGGAAATTTCCAAGCCAGTGATCCTGGAGTTAGGTTCATATGAATTTAATTTCAAAAGTGCAGGAGCTCACAAGCAAATACTAGGCAGCAGCGTCTTGGTGAAATTTCTCTAGAAGTGATAGTGTAGAAGTTTTTCTTGACTCAGTAAATTGTTATGGTAATAGCCTTCTGATCCATTGTGGTGCTAATTAAATGAGGAAATCTACATAAAGCACTTAGTAAGTAACAGTTCAGTGATTTTTGAGGCCTAACTTTGAAGCCCATGAAAGGAGTGGAAAGCGCTACTCTAGGTTGGCTTTTAACTCTTAACTGCTGATTTCTAGGACCAGCTCCCTCCCAACTCTTTGCTCTTAAGAGTACCCATTTTTTTTCCCAGCCTTACATGAATCCTTGTCTGTTTCATAAGATGATGTTTATTTTTTTAAAATGTCAGGGTCACTGAAAAGGAAAAATTATTCATGATTTAAGTTTCTAAATGTAAACATGTTCAGTATTCTAGTAATGCTGTTTTTTTTCAAGTGGGCTATAATCAGGAAAAAAAAACAGTTATAGAAAAAAACAAGTGTCAATATTTCTGTGTGATTCTGGAGTTTTGTGTGTGTGTGATTCTATGTGTTTTGTTTTTGTTTTGTTTTTAAAGGAAATGTGACATTTTAGCCATATTTAAAATGTATTGCTTCCACTACTTACCCCCAGGAACCTTTTTAAATTCTAAGGCTTTACAGAACATATGTGGTGGATATTAGTGCCACAGACACAAGGAACCTTCCTATCTTGTTCCTGTTCACCCTCCGTGTTTTCTCTTTACAATTTGTAATGGGAATTGTGGCCACTGTTTTGGTCCTGTCCTCATAGCATTTGTTCTCTTATACTCTCAAGAAACTTTTTACTTTCATCCTGTGATCCTTGTTGGGAAAACTCAATGATAGACTCACCAGCTGATAGGCATATGCCAACTCTCTGGTTGGCTTTTACTAGACTAATAACCAGTCTTCAACATGGTCCACTGTCTTTACCCAGGACAAAGAGTGTTCCTATTTCTCTAGAGGCAGTCACACCTGTTCCAAGACTCCAGTAAAGAATGGCTTTCCATCATCAAATGTACTTTATTTAATAAAATAGGATTTTTAAAAATCCACAATAATGTGAACAAGTGTAGGTATCAAGCTTCTTAGCACTTGATATACTAATTTAATTCTTGTGTTACACCTATGCCACTGTTGTTATAGTCCCATTTTATAGTGAGCAAACTGAGGCTTATTAAGTATAGGCTACAATTTGAGCCTAAAGTAATCTCTCTGCAGTATGTAACTGTTTCATCGCCAATAGAAAAGTTGTCAAGGCAGTATGAACATAAATTCTTTCACATTCACATAAATTCTTTTCAACTTTGCTTCCCTACAGCCCCTGGCTCCCCCAAGTCAGAGGGGGCATCCTGGCAGAGGCAACCTTCCACAGACCCAGAGATGGCATCTGTGGATTTTAAGACCTACGTGGATCAAGCCTGCAGAGCTGCTGAGGAGTTTGTCAATGTCTACTATACCACCATGGATAAGCGACGCCGTCTCTTGTCCCGCCTGTACATGGGCACAGCCACCCTGGTATGGAACGGAAATGCTGTTTCAGGACAGGAGTCCTTGAGTGAGTTTTTTGAAATGTTGCCTTCCAGTGAGTTCCAAATTAATGTGGTAGACTGCCAGCCTGTTCATGACGAAGCCACACCGAGCCAAACCACAGTCCTTGTTGTGATCTGCGGAACAGTGAAGTTTGAGGGCAACAAACAACGGGACTTCAACCAGAACTTCATCCTGACCGCTCAGGCCTCACCCAGCAACACAGTATGGAAAATAGCAAGTGACTGTTTCCGCTTCCAGGACTGGGCCAGCTAGTGGGGGTGAGAAAGGACTTCTTACTCTAGCCCCAACTTTAAGAAACACCAGTTTCAAATCTCAGGATAGGGGGCATACAAGTTAGTTTCTCTTGTTGCAGCAATGCTGCAAACGATGTTGTGCTGAGGCTGAACTCTTTTGTGTGTATTCCAGCTCTAGGAGCCCCTTTCCTGAGTAAATATTTGTCATAGTTGCCTTTTAAAAGTAGTAAACTTTTCTATTTTTCTACTTGTCCAGTAGAGACCCTGATTCTGGAAGTTCTGACAAATAAAATAATACAAATATTGGTTCTTTTCCATTTCCCTGATAGATTTGACTAGGTTTTTTTTTTATTTGTTTGTTTTTGGTTGTTGTTTTTTCATTTTTTCCTTTCTTTCTTTCTTTTTTTTTTTTTTTAAGTACTGGGGTTTGAACTCAGGGGCCCTCATCCACTGAGTCACATCCCCAGCCCTTTTTATTTTTTTATTTTGAGACAGGCTCTTGCTAAGTTGCTGAAGCTGCCCTCTAACTGCTTGCAATCTTCCTGCCTCAGCCTCCCACGTCACTGAGATTTCAGGTGTGTGCCACTATGCCCTGCTGTAGTTCAATTTATAGCTAGGTTTCATGTGATTAAATTCTACCTAATGAAGTAGAAGCTGAAAAACTGAACTGGATTGGTGGGAATTTTGTTTCAACAGATCCCCTCCCCTTCTCTACCCTGCTGCCTAGAAACAGTTAATGGTGAGCAGACTATTGGCCCTAGCTCTGTTCTTGAGCAACAAGGACAGGTCAGCTACACCATAGATGTAGGTTCATGTTGAGCTAAAAGGATGCCGGCCACCAAAATAGCTCTAGTTCTCTTAGTCATTATCAATGTGGAGTATGTGTCATGAATTATAGCAATAATCCCAGTTTAAGGAAAAAGATTTGCAACAGGGTCAGTTTATTTTTTATTTGACTTTATTTTATTTGACTGTAGTTTATTATACAGGTGGCTCTGCCATGGTGCCTTGGGGAACCAGAGTAGGCTCAGGTGTGTTCTTGCACTCAATAATTTTCTAATCTACTCAGGTGAATTGAAATAGCAGATTAAGTATAGTCAAGCACCATGTAACAATGTTTCAGTCAAAATTGAACTGTATATATGACTGGTCCCATAAGATTATATTATCTTATATCTTGAGTGGTCTTAGTTTGTGTGTCACACTCTGATGCTCACACCGTGAAATGGACAATAACCTGTTCCTGTCATTAAGCAACATGTGAGTGTAAATGCAGCTTCAAAGCTATATCTAGAGTGGTCAAACAAGTTGTACAGACTCCTTCCTGCATGACAAGCTGAGCAAGCAATTCAGCTGAGACGCTAGTAAAACATGGAGATACCAAAGTGATGTTCCATACCAACATGCAGAATTGTCAGACCCTGGGACACTGAACGCTGTCCCATAGGAAGACAAAAGGAAGGAGAAAGGGGAAGGAATTGAGACAGTGATGTTACTGGGCTTTAGATCTTAGATTCCCCCCACGTCCACTTGGAGATAAAGTAGGACAGTAGCCTTCCTCACCTCAAGCCTGGAGAGTGGGCATGAGTTTCCAGGAAACCCCTTGGAGATTTTGACAGGAACTCCCTGGAGTCTGTATTAATCAACCATTCCAGATTGCATGGTGTTTTTTGTTTGTTTGTTTGTTTTAAAATGGTATACCTAAGTTGCTGAGGGACTTGATAAGTTGCCCAGATTAGCCTCCTCAGCCTCGTGAGTTTCTAGGATTATTAGATATGTGTACCATCTGCCCCACTAAATCCTCTGATAAACTCATTATTTGGATTATGTCCAAATTAACAAAAATAGATGTGGTTTGAAACAGGCCACATTCTGAAACTTTCTGATTTTGTGGTGTTCCAGGAACATCTGTATCTGCATTAACATGGTTTGCAAGGACCCCCAGCTTTGCTCAATGTCCATTTCACACCCCCCACTGTACTTACATTTCTGCCAGAATACTCCAAGTCACTCTCCCCTTTACCTACTCCCTCCCCTGCAAGTAGAGTTCATGTCCCTCCCACCCTAGTCCTGTGTGGACCTTCTGCCCCACTTCAACTCATCCCTTCCAGGACCACCCCTGCTCCTCCAGAGTGGACTTCATCAAACAAACTGAAGAACTAACAGACATTGCTCTGTCACCTCAAAGGGAAGGGGAAGTAGAAGTGAAGGGAGAGGGTGAGACAAAGCTGGAAGCCTTCCCTTCTTTCTCAGCACAGGGTTTGTGAATCAGAATAAACATGCACCAAGTGTTTGATCACTCTTCAGCCAGTTTTTTAAAGTTTTGCTTTAGAAGAATTTAATTGTAAGGCAAATCTAGATGAAGATTTTACTGTTTTTTTGGTTACAACTTTTTGTAAATTTTAATATCCTAAACCAGATAAAACTCATTCCTTGTTATCTCTTTTAATAGATGCAAATACAAACGTTATCCATTGAATTAATGTCAGTGTTCTGTTGAGATGAAAACAATGAAAGGAGAGGAAGAAAACATTTCTAATTTTCAAAATTACCTACTTGATAAAAACCTTTGTTCATGGTTCTGAAATCTCAGAAATGATGGAGGTGGGAGGAATACTGGGGTCCGAATGGGGATTCCTTCCCAGCGACCAAGTCCCTCAGCTCTGCTTCACCCAGATCAAGCGTCTCTAGCCCTGGGAAAGACTGGGAGTCAAGTGCTTCCAGTGGGTTTGGCCGTGGCGTTTACACTAGTTGTTCCCTCTGGCTGGTTATGCTTCCCCAAATGTCCCCAGACTGTACCTTCAACCCTCCTAATTTTTGCTCAAAGTTTACCTCTTGGGAAATTTATTTCAAAACAACCAGCCTTGGCCACCTTGCACTTGACTGCTATCCATTTTGTTCTTTGCAGGCATCGCCTTCTGTACTTATTGTCCCTTTCTGGTGCTGTGGTCACCTTGGCCATAATGTGACCCACTGGGTAAAGTTTTGTGCATTTTGTTTTTGTGGCAGACATCGCATAGGGAAACATTGGGCACAGGAATCCCATTTGACAGACGCCAGGGGCCTTGGACGTGCTTCTCCACACTGACATCTGCCACTTGGCTGCTGCAAGCTCCTCAGTGGGAGCCCCAACCCGACCCAACCCAGCCCACAGTGGTCGAGGTGATGCCTGGGATACTGCACCTTCCCAATACTCTTAAGCCCTGAGTGCACCCCCACCCACAGGAGGACCCCCCTGTGGTCATTGTCCAAGTTTTATTCAGTTGTTGGGAATTCCAGGCTCAGGATGCCCCGAATACCAGAAAGAATCTTGCAAGCCCGTTGGTGACCATCACTTTGTCCTCAAAGCCCAGTCTTCAGGATTAACCCTTAAAACTTCCTGCTAGGCATTCCCCCGTGACAGAGACCATGCCTTACCCAGTGATGGGGGTTTGAGGAGGCAAGAGACAGAGAGGAGTCCCTGGGGATTATGGGGAGTCCCAGAATATGTGTCCCTTTTATTGATCTTGCTGAGGTTAAGTACAACTGGCCAAAGAATTACTTTCACCCTCACTGTTAAGAGTAAACAATGTTTCTCACTATTTTTCCAACAAGGCAGTATAGCGGAAGCTTAAAATACTTTGTTTTTGCTAAAACAAAATACAGGTTACAACAGAATCAATACTTTTGAATTTGACTAACATGCTGCAATAAGGAACATGAAGTATAGATTACAAAAGAGCAATTTGTGATTTTGGTTAAGTGCAATAATAACTAATCTTAAGTGTATTTTTTTCCCTGCTCCAAAACAAAAAGGTTGTGACAGAAAAAAATAATAGAGCGTGGTGGCCCACACCTGTAATCCCAGTGACTCGGAAGGCTGAGGCAGGAGGCCTGCAAGTTCAAGGTCAGCCTCAGCAATTTAGCCAGACTCTTATCTAAAAAATAAATAAATAAATAAAACAGGCTGGGGATGTTGCTCAGCAGCTAAGCACCCCTGGATTCAATTCCAAGTGCCACACACACATTAATAAGTATATGGATGGCATCCTCCTTTGTCTGTGCTTTATTTTCTCAAGTCCTCTAGGTCCCCAAGCCTGCTGGTCAGCTCAGGGGTAAGACAGTGCAAGCCAGTAAGGTGGTGAACAGAGCAAGACCTATTGTTTCTTCAGTTTATTTGATGAAATTCACTCTGAGCAGGGGTGGTCCTAGAAGGGATGAGTTGAAGTGGGGCAGAAGGTACAGACAGGACTGGGGTAGGAGGGACAGGAGCTCCACCTGCAGGGGAGAGGGAGTAGGTGAAGGGGGGAATGACTTGTAGGATTCTGGCAGAAATGTGGGTGCAGGTGGGGTAGTGAAGTGGACCTTGAGCAGAGCTGAGGGGTCATGGAAATCATGTTAACGCAGATACAGATGTTCCTGGAGCACCAAGAAATTTGGAAGTTTCAGAATGTGGTCTTTTTCAAATTTGGAAGGTGCACCCCTAGTTTTACTAATTTGAACATAATCTAGAGTAAGTTTAAGAGGCTTTAGCAGAGCACAGTGGTACCCCACAGTGCTAAAAGCAGCAGCTTCTCCCAAGGGTGGCTCTATGCAAATCAGTTACAGAGAAGTTTTGATCCCTTCCTGCCCCTTGCTGCCCTTCTAAATGTTGATATGAAATTGTTGTTTTTTAGATAGGGTCTTGCTAGGTTGCCCCAGGCTAGTCTTAAACTGGTGGACTTGTTACCCAGAGCATGGTCCTTGTAACTGATGCAAAGGGGAAACATGGGACTCCTCTCCCAGCTGCTGGAATTCAAACAATTTTTTTTTAAAGAGGTGAGTCAAAGGTTACATTCCCTGTGTTCTCTGTGGGAGTCATAATTCACTTGCTAATTTGCGAGACATTCATTTCTGAGATCATGAGTGCCATCCCCAAAATCTCAGTTACTTTATTCCTGTGGTGGGTCTGTGCTCAAGGACAGATAACTGCCTATGATGGGGAAAAAAAAGGTTATCCTGTTTGCCCCAAGATTAGGGAGTGGGAGAGATTAGTAAGGAGGAAAGAGAGAGTAAGAGAAAGAAATGTGTCCTTCGAAAAATAAGCCACAGTGTCCTTATTCCTTGATCCTAAATACAGCATAGAATTTAGAGTTATTGGGTATTATAATCTAAAGGTGACTTAAAGAACATGGGAGGATATGGGTACTTTATATGCAAATATTACAGCATTTTGCATAAAGGACCTCACCTATGGTTTTTGGTATACAGTGGGGGTCCTGGAACCAATCCACTGATTTAGTGGAGGGAGAATTGTATGTGTATTTACAGGTGCTTACCACATACAAATACTAAAAATTTTATACAAGATAATTCATTGTAACTTTCTTTATGATAATGTGAGAGTTCTAAACATCAGTAAAAGATTTTTAAATTATTTTGCCAAATATCATAATTGACAATTATGAAGGATTATTGTGCAGTTTTGAAAATAAGTGGCAGAATCATTATTATTTTTTTAAAGAGAGGGACAGTGAGAGAGAGAAAGAGGGAAGCAATTTTATTTAGTTTTTCACATGGCTTTCATTGCTCTGACACTTCGTCGTGTACATGGTGCTGGGGTTTGAACTCGCGTACTTGTGCATGCCAGGCAAGCACTGTAACCTCTGAGCCACCGCTCCAGCCCCAGCAGAATTATTTTTGATACAAAACAATCTTTCAGTTTATTGGTCAGAAAAGCAAAACTGAAGCTCTGAACAATATAAGCATTTATCACAGGCAGCATGAACATCCCAAAAAGGGCTGAAGGTGCTTTGCACTATTTTAAACCTCATTTCATAGATGAATTGATTTGTGAGTTTTTTTTTTTTTTAAGAGAGAGGGACAGTGAGAGACACAGAGAAAGAGAGAAACAATTTTATTCAGTTCCCCACATGGCCTTAGTTGCTCCAACAATCAGTTGTGTACGTGGTGCTGGGGTTTGAACCCGGGTCCTCGTGCTTGGCAGGCAAGCGCCGAAACCGCTGAGCCACCGCTCCAGCCCCTGATTTGTGAGTTTGTATAAGAAAAAATAAAAAGGATGACGTTCCAACAGGCTGATTATATATGCAAGAACTTTCTGGAAGTATTGGTCAAAAATTAAAGACAGCTGTCTGTAGGATTGGCTTCTAGGATTCCTGGCTCCCCCTACTGGGCATTGGGAGGAACACCCACCACCAAACTACATCCCAGCCCTTTTTATTTTTAGACAGGGTCTAGCTAAATTGCCCAGGCTGGCCTCCAATTTATGATCCTCCTGTCTCAGACTCCTGAGTCATTGGGATTATAGGCCTGCGCAAAGGCTCAGGGGCCTCTAGGATTTTAATGCAGGAACAAGGCATTCGCAGTTGTATATCTTTTTATTTTTATTACTTAAAAGATTTTTTCTTTTTGGTAACAGGGATTGAACCCAGGTGCGTTTAACCATTGAGCCACATCCCCAACATTTTTTATATTTTATTTTGAGACAGGATCTCACTAAGTTGCTTAGGGGCCCGCAAAATTGTTAAGGCTAGTTTTGAACTTGTGATCCTCCTGCCTCAGTCTCCGGAGCAGCTGGGATTATAGGCTTGTGCCACTGCGCATGGTTTATATGTCTTAATACTGTATTCTTTTTTGTTTAATAGAATGCACGTCTTTTTTTTTTCAATTAAAATCCCATTCAAGAATTAGGAATGTGTTTTAAGAGCAGAAATGAAGGACATTCTGGTTGGATTTGCAAGAGATCAGCCCAACCTGGGCAATAGAGAAGCCTCCAGGTAGATGTTTCACTGAAACAGAGATCTCACAAACACATGTTCAATTTGAAAAATCAACTAAACTTGTAGAAATGTTTTATCTTAAAAGTTGTAAATTGGCCAAATAAAAGGCAGATAAATGTGAGGTGTTAAAATTCGAACTCTTAAAATTGACCCTTACCCTGCTGTAGAAATGTTTAATTTGATCCAGTGTAATGTCACACAACTTGCAGCATTTTAAATCGCACAATAAGGAAAATGGCCCAAAGGGCGGAGGCAGCGGCAGCGGCAGCGACTCGCCATCAGTTCACACCCGCCCCGGAGCGCCTTCTCCTTGGCCCTGGTGAGGGCCGCCTCCGCCCCTCTGCGGAGCTCCGGCTCTGGCCTCGCCGGGGCGCGGAGCCAGAAGCAATACTCAGAGGCCAGAAAGCCACATGCGGCTTCTGAGTAGGCGGACTGGTGAGCCTACAACCCCACCCTGCTGGCCATTAGCCAAACGCTGGGACATTAAAGGTTCGGGTCAGCTCGGCACTGGGATCCAACTCCTCAGTTTTCACCGAGGGTGCTCAAGCCATTATCCCAAGACCTCCCGGAACTAAACCTGTCAGTTGGAAGAGGCGGTGGTGCATACCACGTGACCCCCCGCGCCCTAGCTCCGCCCAGGAGGAGACGCCCTTGTACCCCGTCCTGGCGCACTTACAGCGCCTGGGATGCTGGACACCATCAATACCTATAGGATAAAATAAAAATAAGTAAATTTCTGATTAATTTTGTATTTAAATAAATGATAGACTGAAAACAAAATATTTACTTTTAAAAAATCTGTGCTCTCAAATATGTACACCCAATAAGTTACTTCAAATATAAAGTTGCACTTTATTTCATTTTCTTATAGGAAAAAATACATTTATCTTGAGTATTTCACAATTTTAATGAGCAAGTTATTATTATATAATTTATGTAACACTCATAAACTGTTGGTTTTGTTCAAAAATCTCCAAAAATCCCAAAGGAAAATGAAATGGTATATTTGAAATAAAGTTTTAATTTTAAAAATTAAAAAAAAAAAACACCTATAGGAGACAGAGAGCCGCCAGGACAACGGTGGGCGGAGCATTGGGGTTGTCTTTTGTCTTTGGCATTTGACCTTGATGTAGTTAAGAATATTTGTAGTAGTGTATCTTCCCTTACTCTTAATATGGTGAACATTTCCGAAAATTATTATTATTATTATTAGGCACTGGGGATTGAACCCAGGGGCGCTTTATCACTGAGCCACACCCCCAACCCTTTAGTTTTGTGAGACAGGGTTTCGCTAAGTTGCCTAGATCGTCGCTAAATTGTTGAGGCTGGCCTCTAACTTGCAATCCTTCTGCTTCACACTCCCTAGCCACTGGGATTACAGGTGTGCACCAGGATGCCTGGCTCAGTTATTAAACATTTTTTAAAACGTTATTTTAATGGCCACATGACACTATAGCGCACAGATGTATTATAAATCAGTCAGCTGTCTCCTAGGCGTGTAGATTGTTTCAAAGTTTCACTAAAATAAGCATACTGCCCTGAACGCCTCTACACAATTGGCTCCTCCCATTTACTTCTTCAGGAAGGCTAAAGGGAAAGGACAGCTACATGGACCTGCATACACACTTTTTAAAAAAATTTTTCTAACTGTCCCTGAAACTGCATTACTCATGTTAGTTCTACACCATTAGGAACATGTTCAACTTTTTTGTCAGTTTGATGTAGATATTCGTTTATCATTGTTTCTATTGAACTTCATTGTCAGGGAAGTCTTTCATACTTTTTTTGGGGGGGTACTGGGAATTGAACCCAGGATATCAGGCATGCTAAGTACATGCTCTACCTTTGAACCAAATCCCCAGCCCTCATTCATACTTTTATGTGAATAGTCTAAGCGCTGCCTAGTAGCACAGGACTATAATCCCAGACACTTGGGAGATTGAGGCACCAGAATTCAAAGTTTAATGTCAGCCTTAGCAACTAAGTGAGACCCAGTCTCAAAATTTAAAAATAAAATCAAAAGGACTGGGGATGCAATTCAGTGGTATAGTGCCCTGAGTTCAAACCCTAGCACAAATAATAAAAACAATTTCCAACTTGAAAGTGGTCTTGTTTATAAATCTCTAACATTTATAGAGATAATTGAATATAAGATTTATGACAATCATAAGCTGTTTCTTCACGTGGTCATGCACACAACTAAGAAAGGTCCTTTCCGCACTGAATGATAAAGTGACAGAATAATGAGACCTACCTTCTGTTTTTCAGTTACATTGCTTTTAAACCTACATAAGACTTCTGCGCATGCTAAATACTTCATGTGCTATTGTTAACACTTAGATGTGGTCCTTGATAGTGATAAATTAACACTACTGCAGGGTTGCAACAAGGTTTTAGTTGAAATTGTTCTATAAAAATGTTGTATCACCACCAGTCATAGTGGAACATATGTGTAATCCCAGCTACGCGGGAGGCTGAGACTAGAGGATTACAAATTGAAGATGGGGCAACCTAGTGAGACCCTGTCTCAAAAAATACAAAGGCCTGGGGATGCAGCTCAGTGGTAGTACACCAGAGTTCAATAACTTGTACTGAAAAAATAAATAAATAACAACTCCCCCATGCCTTTTAGACTCTATAGAAACGTCTGGAATGCTGGACACAGCAGATGCCTTCAATGTTTCTGTATGGGGAAAATGAAACAAAGGTGTGTGAAGGGTGTTTTATTTTTTTCTTCAGTTCATCTTAATTGCATTAATCTAGGATGAGCAGGAAATACTCTTTGTATTGTCTCTAATTTGGCCTTCTTGGCATGCATCAACAGTTCCCCATACCCCAAATCATCAAACCTAGGAATGCACTGAGACACAAGTCTGTCAATCAACAGATCAGCATCCAGGCAAAGGAATGAGGAGGTTTCAGAAGATGTGAAAGACTGGGGCTTTCATGACAACTTTTGTGAAATTTTCAGGAAACTGGTTACCCTGATAGTAGTTAGCAGTCCAGCAACCTGGGGGCCCTGTGCTGAAGACAGATGTTGAGTGACGATTCTTTGAAGTTTTTATATGGATTCCATCCTGATCAGAAAGCTGGGGTCAGTTTTACTGGGGAGGAGACAATTGAATGGAGACCAAGTTTAAACATAGAAATTACCAGGGGAAAAGGCAAGCTCAGAATGGAAGAAGAGAGATCAGAATGGGATGTGCAAATGGCCAGTGCCCAGGGGCATGTGTTCTCTACCAGACTCCAGCCAAGGCCCAGTGGTTAGAGGATTGTAGAGATGAGAGAGAATCATGGCATAATCAGGCAAGTAAGGGCCAACTTAGGTAGGTTCTTGGAAGGGGTCATGTTTGTGTACCAAGCTGTCTTCCAAACCACACTTGTGATCACTTTTGAATTAATGCAAACTAAAGATATGGGGCATTTATGTTACTTATTCAGACCTTCTCTTTTAATTTTCTCCTTTCAAATTTTCTACCCTACCTACCAAGAGATTGCATATTTTTCTTTTTTTTTTAAATTTCTCTAGAACTGATCTGATCTGGGCAGAGCTGGCACTCTGCAGGTACAAATCCTGGCTCTGTGTGATTTTGGCCAATTTTGCTTATCTCGCTGAGCCTTCTACTGTCTCGTTCATAAAACTGAGATGCCCCTCCTCCCCTTCCTCCTAGAGTTTTGTGAGAAGAAATGACTTCCCCTAGCATAATATCTTACCCACTGTAAACATAAAACAGTTTTTTGTTTTTATTTTTTTTTTATAATCAACCCAAGTCTGGGGACTATTTTGGGGGCAGTTGCAAGGGAGATGTGCTTGCAGGGAGAAGGTGGTGGACTTGGGTAGGAAGATGAACTGCAACAGTCCTAAATTCCAGAAAGAGTTGATGCCTGGACAAATGGAGATAGATGATATCCAAACATCTTCCTTAGGAGCTGGCGCTGTGACTCAGCGGTATTACACATGCTAGGCAAGAGTGAGGACGGGGGTTCAAACCCCAGCTCCACAGTACACAACTATCAGAGCAATGAAAACCAGATGGAAAACTAAATAAACTTGATTCCCTCTTTCTCTCTCACTCTCCCCCTTTCTCTTTTTAAAAAAAAAAAAGAAAAAAAAAATCCTCCTGAGAGGAGAGAGCAACTGCAGCAGGAATGATTTCAAGGTAAAATCAGGGTAGGATGGGGAGGAAGAGCCTATAGGTGTGGGTCAGAAATGAGGGAGCTAATCAGAGGCATCTACAGATTTTGTTATTTATGAGGGGTTTCTGGAACCAATTCTCCCCATATACTGAACCTGAGGGATAACTGTACTTAAGTCACATACCTAATGAGGGACTTTTAATTTAAAAATTAAAAAAAAAACTTTTAGAACTCAGTAATATGACAACCCAATGGACAAAAGATTCAAATAGAAACCTCTCCAAAGGAGATTATATAAATGGCCAATAAGCACTGAAGTAAACAAGGAAGCAGATCACTTCTTTTTGTTTATTGTTATATATTCAGTATATATATATTCAGTACTGGGTACTGAATATAAGGCAGGGTGAGCACTCTACCACTGAGTAAACCCCTACCCAGATTACTTTTTTTGTAAGGCAAAATGAAGTCATAAAAAAAAAAAATAGTAACTCTAGGCAAGGCCTTCCAGAGCTACAATTGACAACTGAATTTGTTCCAATATCCTGGAATGATGGAATACATATTACGAAGAGAATGTGCCTAGGGCTAGAGCCATGGCTTAGCTGTAAAGCACCTGCCTGGCATGCACGAAGACCTGGTTCAAAACCTAGCACCACATACATAATGTGTTGGAAAAACAAAAACCAGATGAGAAAATAAATTCTCTCTCATGAAAAATAAAAAAGAATGTGTCTAAGCAAAGATGCCTTCTGTCACTTACTTGTTCTTCAAATATTTATTGAAGCTGGTTCCTAATTCATAACAGCGAAATATAATTAAAAACACTTTCCCAAACCGGAAGTCCTTTCCATAAAGGTGGTAGAGAAAAACATTGGTTTTCTTCATTGCTGAGTTTTGAACCCAGAATCCCTTCCATGCTAAGCAAGTGCTCTATTCCTGAGCTACACAAGAAAAAAAATTTTTTTTAAAGAGTGAGGGAGAGAGGAAGAGATGGGGGAATCATTTTTACTTAGTTTTGCACGTGGCTGTCCTTGCTCCAACACTTCATTGGGTACGTGGTGCTGGAGTTCGAACCCGTGTCCTCACACATGCCAGGCAAGGGTGGTAACTGTTGAGCCACAGCTCCAGCCCAAAAACTTTTTATTTTAATTGAATAAACATTAAACTAGAAGCCATGCATGATAATGTATACCCACAGTCCCAGCTTAGTCAGGAGGAATGTTTCACCCAGGGTCGGCGGGGGCTGTACAGCAAGGTTACAGAGGGAGATTTTCTCATAGACTGAAGTGACTATGGGGATGGACAAACACTGGTTCTTGTGATCTTGCCTGCAGAATTTCAGGCAAGTTGTACATAGTAGCATAAGTTTGTTAAAAGGAACAGGAAAAGAGAAACAAGAACACTCTCAACTGAGAATGGAAGAGTATGGGTCCTTTCAGAAAGGAGAGAGTCAGCATGCCCCTCCTGCCCTCCTGTTTTATTGGGTAGTGGGAGTCCACAGGGAAGTTTCCAGAGTACTTACTTCCCATATGCACCCTTTGGTTTTGACTGACAGCGTAATTGCATCAGACTTTCAAGTCTCTGTTGGCTATGATCTTACTCCATGAGAAAGACAGTGAGAAAGTGAGAGAGAGAGAGAGAGAGGGAGAGAATCAATTTTTATTTAGTTTTTCACATGGCTTTTGCTGCTCCAACACCTCGTTGCGTATGTGGGTGCTGGAGTTTGAACAAGTTTGAACCCCTTGCATGACGGGCAAGCACGGCAATCCCAAGCCACCGCTCCAACCCCACACTGACCATTTCTAATTGGAACCTGTTCTTATAGATTTTATGGGTGGGGAGTTGCTTTGACTTATCTCCCTGAGTCCTGGAATCTGTTCTGTGTAAAGGTCACAAAAGTCATCCCTTCAGGGAAACTTGTATTCTTATCTGCAGGGAGAAATCTTTTTTTTTTTATTAGAAGTATATAGAGACACAGGATACGTTTGAGGGGGAAACATTATCAAAACAGTAGCAATCAATGGATATAAACTTTGTTATCCAGGGGTAATGCCAAAGCATAGATAAACCACCTTGGGTTTCACCTGTTGCAGTTTCCCCCAGAAGAACTCATGTGTTAAATGGGTAGTTCATGGAGGAATGACATCGGCTTCTGGGATAGTTCCCCCATCTTCCCAATCACCAGACTCCTATGAGTTCTTCATATACCCTCCCCCTCCCCATCCCCCTCCCTACACCTCCAAGTATCCTAGAGAGCTATCCCCCCTGTTACTCTGAAAGTCATTCAATTTGAGGTTTTGTTAGGTTAGCCGTCTGTCCTACTGCTTCCCCATAAATTCTAGCATCAACAGATGAGAGAAGAAGGGAGAAATCTTTAGGTCTGTTTTTCCTGCAGACAACAGGTTGCTTGCTGCGGAATGCAGCATATATTATTTACTTAAGTCAGGCAGGCTCAGAGTGGTTTCAGGTAAATTGCTTTTTGCACAAGAATCAAATCAAAATGGATCAAGGAGCTTGGTATTAAACCAGCTACATTGCAACTGATAGAAGACAAAATTGGGCCAACACTTCAACATTTAGGAGTAGGCAAAGACTTTCTCAACAGGTCTCCGAAAGTGAAGGAAGTAAAGTCAAAAATCAGTGAATGGGATGTCATAAAGCTAAAAAGCTTTTGTACTGCCAAGGAAACGATCAAAAGAATCAAGAGGTTTCCTACAGAAATGGAGAGTATCATGGACTATGATTCCTCAGACAAGGGTCTCATATCCAGAATCTACAAAATACTCAAAAATGTCTGCTACAAAAACACCAACAGCCCAATTGATAAATGGGCCAAAGAGCTAAATAGAGACTTCTCACCAGAGGACATTGATCAAGCCAATGAATACATGAGAAAGTGCTCTAAATCATTAGTAATCAGAGAAATGCAAATGAAAACCACATTAAGGTATCACCTTACACCAGTCAGAATGGCAAAGATGAAGAAAATAAACAATA
>PVKS010018038.1:0-40749 GCA_004027875.1 Aplodontia rufa
GCGCACGCACACACACACACACACACACACACACACAACCGTTTGACGGGCTACTGGCTACATTCCCTCTCCTCAGTTCCATGACAGAGAAAAGAAAGGAAAGAAGATTAGAACTGTTGCAAAGGTAATATTTCACAGATATGTAGATGACTAAAATCATGAAGGTTATCAAAAGTGGTAACAAAACCCTCCCTAATTGGGTGATTTTTTAAAATTTCATATAAATCTATTTGACAAAAAACTCAAATTTTCTCATGTGAAAACACTGAGGTTCAAATAATTAGACTACACAATTTGACTACCACAAAGCCCTGTCCCTGATCAGACTGACCTGGCCTACTGTCTTGCCTCCCATCTCTATGCTCCTTCCATGGAGTCACATTTCACACTCAAACATCTGACCAGAATACTGAGTTTCCAGCAAGCAATTGGTTACTGATGCCAGTGCTTTGAGTTCATTTATGACTTTATGAGACACAGGTTGGGGAACAAGTGAGCTATTGTGGACCAAGTCAACAGCTGAATTGGGGGGAATTTTTTTCTTTTTCTAGTTTTTTTTTAAGAAATACAGCTTGACCTCAAAAGAATGCATATTTATACATGACCCTAAAGTATTTGTGCATTTAAAGATTCCAAGAAACTGAAACCTACATAAAGAAAAATTCTTAGAGAAGAAATAAGCTCTCAAGGCAGTGATAAATCACCCCTTCCATCCAAGGTAGTTTGTGGCTAGCAGAAAGTAGGCCAGAGTAGAATAAGAAGAAGGACTACCACTGATCATATTTCAGACCAACAAACTCTCACCACTGATTTACCAGGTCCTGAGTAAGGACCCCACAGAGACACTGATGAGGGCCACTGATGAGGACAGCAGATTAGTATTGGTAGGATAGTCCAAGGCCAGCAGATGTCAGAGAAATTCTTATTAATTTTTATTATCCACTAGTACATAAACATACTCAAAGGTACCCAAGCTTTTCATTAGAAAACCATTGATGGAATCAGATATCAGACATGAAGATTTGAATTACTGCCAGGCACAGTAGAGAATGCCTATAATCCCAGTGACTCTGGAGGCTGAGGAAGGACTGCAAATTTAAGGCCAGCCTTGGTAATTTAGTCAGGCTCTATGCAGCCTGGCAAAACTCTACCTCAAAATAAATAGAACCAGGGATGTAGCTCTGTGGTTATACACCCCTGGGTCAATTCCCAGTACCAAAAGATAAAAAAAAAGTTTAACTACTAAGCTAGACAAAATGCATTTGGATAATAAGTTCTATATTAGTATGCATAAAGATGTTTACATATGTTGTCAGCAACTAGAAAATACAACCCATACTTGCCTAAATTTAGTCTTGGTAGATGAAAAGTTTACTTTCCTGACAACATTACATTTAGAAAAATTTCAACATAGTTCAAAACTGCCCACAGTCTCTCAACAATCAACAATATGTCTTTTGCAGACAGTTACAAAACATACATGAGTATGAAAGTCAGTAAAAATAAAATGCAACTCAGCTCATCTTTAGAGTTTTTGGTATCTTTCTCATGGCTTTCAAAGTCCTCATCTTCATAGTGAATTTCCTTTCCATATTTTAACCTTCAGTGAAAGTGAAGCTTCCAAAAATACTGGGCTTGTGAAATAGTTGACTAAGTATGAATCATTTCTTGAGAAAGGGGAGTTAAACAGGAACAGAAATTCTAGGATTGGAATGGAAATCTAAGCCCACATCTTTGACTCCATTTTTCTCCCAAAGGCCACAGTCAGTCCAAGACTTTTCCTGGATCAGGTCCAACCAGAAGTGTGGACAGAGATGTCAGAAGACAGCAGAATGTATTTTTAGGCCCAAAATTACTCTGCATGTACTGTAAGATGTAAAATTGACCCATTCAAAAGCTGGGCAGGGTCATAGTGGGAAAACACTACAGGATTTTCTTATACCCCTTAACTGTTAGAGCCTGGCCTCAAATTTTCCTTCCTAATTTTGATCCAAATGTCATATATATGGGGTGGCTTCCCCTTTAGTCAATACCTAAATTTAAAATAATTTAGGCTAAAAGCATTAAAATGCCTTTTACTTAATGGACATATAATTGACATTTTATTTTTATACTTAGCAAATCTGAACAGGACAAAAGGCAACCAAGATGGTCTAAGAAAAGAAAAATAAATAAAAAGAACAAAAATAACCTAATCTAAGCCAGACTACAAAGAGGCTGTAAATTTTGACAGAGGGTCTCTGTGTGCTAGAATGCATACCCATATGTCTTTTCAAAATAATTTGGAGAAATAATAACTCTCCAAATAATAATAATAAAGAATAATTTGGAGAAATGTTTCCAACTAAATTAAAAATCCATCATAAATGATTCCATTTCCAGAAAATGGGTTGGCAATTTTGATTTTCATGCCTGAGAATAACAAGCACATATGTAAATGAGTGATTTAAAATACACTCAAATGTATGAAAGAGTTAACAAGAGAAAAAATTACAGAATTAAGGTCAAGAGAAAAAAGGTCACCTGCAGAAATGAGCCCGGATGTGGGGACCAGTCTCCCATAGTGGCATGGTAGCTCTAGCTGGGGTGGCTGAGAGTAGAGCCCACCTCCGCAAGTCACAGGGCCAGCAAGGTGAGAACTGGATTTGAGCATGGGATAGAGTGGGAGAAAGCTGCAGAAACACTCTTGGACTTTGCCGTAAGACACCAAAGACCAATTCCTCTAAGGAGCAAAAACCAAGAGACTGATCCAGGGAAGGATGGAGGACCACCTTCAATTGCTTCACTGTATGGCTTCTCTGCATGCTGGTTAATGAGTCCCAGCTCCTGGGCAGAAGGGAGAATGGGGTTAAGTGAGCCTCATGCCCTCTGCTCCTGGGATTTGGAATATACATGAAAGTCATGTTCACTTCATTGCCTGTGTTTCTTTAATCTTCCGTCTTTGCCATTCTTGATCTTCCCAGTACTTTATAATCTGTTTCTAGCCTTTTATTAATCTGCACTTAATTTCAGTCATTGTGTTTTTCAGGAATTGAAATTTCAAAATTTTAAAATGCTTTTTAATTCTCTCTCAAATGTCTCGATGGTGCCATGTATTTTTAGATACATATGAATATTTTGACATTTTCTTCAGAAAACTCCATTATATGAATATTCAGTTTATCTCTATTTTATTATTTTACTTAATTTTCAGACATCAGGAACAAAAACTGTAGAGATGATTTAAGGTATAAGGATGGGGAAAAAAAACCAACACATTACCATGCCAAAGATTCAATAAAAATTACAAATTGAGAGCACAATCAATACGACTGAGGCAGATTATATAGAACACACTTAATGGAAACTTATGACCTAGGAAAGTCTTAACGTCAGGCAAGAATAAATTCGGGTGAACCTACAAATATAGTCCCTTATGAAGGAAGGTTTTACAGAACAAAAGGCAAACATTTTAATGCACATCTCTCATTTGCTTATAAAGCCAGAAGACATTTAAATCAGCAAGGATATAGAAAATTTGAGAAGTGTGATGAAATAAGTAAATCTAATAATTATTATCCCTCACTATAATTCACTAAAATAGGTATTTTTTAAAAGAGAGAGGTGACAGTGAGAGAGAGAGAATCAATTTTATTTAGTTTTCCAAGTGGATTTCATTGCTCCGAAACAACAACTTTGTTGTTGTGTACTTGGTGCTGGGGTTTGAACTCACGTCCTCACACATGCCAGGTAAGCACTGTAACTGCCAAGCCACCACTCCAGCCTAGGTACTATTATTTTTATGGAGAAAAAAAGTGTGGCTTCCAGAGGTTAGTGCACTAGTTTGATCAGCAAGCAAGTGGCTGAACTAGGACCTGAATCTGGAGCCTGCTCTCTTTTGGTGCAATTACCAGGGTATGGATTTGCTTTGTAACACCTGGGTATCAAAAATTATCAGTTCACTTTTTAGCCTAAGTACCAGTTGAACTGGTTTAGTTATTATTGTTGATGTTTTCAAGAACCATTTTGATTTTGAACTCTCTTATACCATGGGAGTAAGGTGTCTGCTTTGTCCACCCTAGCCCCTTTTACCTTTGATATCCCTGTACAAAGTCCTTCACACAGAAAAAAAAAAATAGGAGGAGGAGGAGGAGGAGAAGAACGAAGAAAGAAGGAGAAGGAGAAGGAGAAGAAGAAGAGGAAGAGGAAGAGGAGGAGGAGGAGGAGGAGAAGGAGGAGGAGGAAAGGGAAAGGATTTTACCTAGGAAAGCAAAAAAACATTTCAATAATACTATTAATATCATTAGGGGTGATTGAATAGCTGTAAAAAAAACTATAGCATTATGGGATTATGGCATTAGCAGGAATAATAAATAAATCCCAAAGGCAGATAATACCAGGCAGTATGGCTCAATCATCAGGACTTTTTGAGAAGTGCCTGGAAGAATAAAAAGAAAGACCGGGAAGATTAACCAGAGCCATGTTGCTACCTCAGCAACCAATTTAAATTTTATCCTATAAATCTTGGTTCTCAAAATTTTTGTAAATACAGAGTACTTTTTCCCTTCAGAAATAATTGTGAGCACAGTGTGTACATATTGTTAGCACAGCATCCTTTGATTTGGAGAATTAGCCTTCCTTCTTTTCACTAGGAAAAGTGGCTTGATTTTCTTCTTTCCATTCCAATCTCTCGAATCCACTCACCTGAGCAATTAATGAATGAATAAAGATGTTTCTTCAGTATGCAATGTTTCATATGCCTGCAGATTTGATGCATCCCTAGAATAAATTATTGCCCTTGTTAGCATCAGTATTCTGGGGTTGGAAATCAAGCAACAGGCAATATAAAGATGGGGAAAATAGTCCAACTATAGGACAAAGATAAGCAAGTCTCATACATTATTTCTATAAAAATATATATGATCCTTTGAATCTAAATTAAGTATTACTAAACTTTATTCAATTCATCTCAGTTTTTGTCTAAAAATTATCTATATATTTAACATATCTGTTGGCTCTGATGAATATTTAACATCATTCTCAGTGAATCATGTTAAAAAAAACTACTGAATTAATTGAATCACATGGACAGATATTTTAATACAAATATTTTCACTATGTTTAAGATGGAGACACTTTATCCATAAAGCTCAAATCCATAGATTGTTGTTGTTGTGTACAGGAACCTGCCAAAATCATTTGTTTGATGTCATTTTTTTTCTCCTTGCTAATCTAAGCAAATGTGACTTTTTTTAATTCAAAATTGACATTCTGTGACATTACTCATTTTTAGAATCAAAAGTCAGGCTTGGTCAGAGGCTGGGTTTCTTAGGAAATGAGATGTTGGCATTCTTTGATGTTGTCATCTTTAATTTTCTAAACTGGACCAGATGTTCTCTGGCTGTAATAGATACATGTCTACATGCATCTTTCATTCCTAAAAACAAATTTCCAGAAGCATTTGTCTGCATATAAAAACAAAATAAAATAAAGCAAAACACTGTTGCCATAAATACTCTTCATAAGCATGGAATTGAAATATTCTTAACAAAAGGAAATTCATCTGAATAAAAATTTAGTTAAGGTAGATGTAAACTGTTGATGAGTTTGATAAGGGTTCCTTCCATTTGGTAGCTTAAATAAGCATTGCTGTATCAGAGGGGGTGTGTATTATTAAGATAAGAAGCCCTTGAAGACAATAAGCAAAGTGACGAAAGACACGGCCCAGAGGGTCCAAGGATACCTGCCATGTCACCAAGTGCTGTCAGTTCTCTGTACACCTGTCCCTCCTTTTCTTTGTCTTAATGGCACCTCATATGCCATTCACTGTCATCTCCCACAGCATCCTTGATCCTCTTCCTGCTTCTCATCTGAACGTGGTTCAATCTGCCTGAATAATTCAGTTAGATTCATTTTCCCCAGAAACTGGTTAATTGAGTAAATTTGTGCCCTCACACTCTGTTTCTAAAAATGAAAATTATAACCTGCTTAAGAAACTTAGCATATGTTTTTAAATTATTCCTCCTTCCTCCTTATTTGAAGACTCTAGAACAGGTTGACCAGTTACCTCTAGAAGATATTGCTCTTTTTCCAGGGATTTTCCTTCCTTGTTCCCCTCTTCCACCATTAACTGGTGTCATCTCTGCATAGCCAATGTCTATACATCCTTCAGCGTTTAGAAAACACTAACTTTTGGGGGGCCACTTAATGTCATTTTCCCTGTTCTTATTTACCATAGCTTTACTGTAGGCATTTTTATGCTTTATAAATATTAGTGTAAATATCTCATTAATACTAAGCTTTGGGGGAGGGAACTCATAATTCCCATGGTGCCATTACTTGCTTTCTATAAGAGTAGTGAATTATTCAAACATAAAAATAGATGATCTTTTAATCTATGTATTAAAGAAAAGAGGTTTCCAAAGCTAACTCCCACAGCTTGAGCTCAAATTAACTTCAAAATTTTTAAAAAATTTCCAATGCATGCATTATGTACATTTTTATAAAACCAGTATTATCGGTATTATGAATAGATTTTTGCAGATATCCTGGACAAAATACTTTTTGATATTATAAATACAGGTAATGTCTTTAAATCTTTCATTCAATTTGTCGTCCCCCTCTGTGTGACTCAGAGAAATTGTTAAATTTATTTGCTATTTTATTTCAGATGTAAATTACCAGACACTGTATAAGAGCTTTATTAGTATCATCCATTTATTGTAAAATTAGAAATGTGGGTCTTTTATATTCAAAATTCTGTTGTTTGGACCCCTTCTTAATTTGGCTTCCCCCTCACCTCCTCAAAAATGTGGACATCTGGTTTTCATTCTTAGGAACACCTTCAGTTTACCTGTCACTTCAGATGCTGGAAACTGGCTGCAAGAAAGGATCTTAGGTAATATTGAGCCCTCCGCAAAAAAAAAAAAAAAAAAAAAAGTTTCTAATGGCTAATACTAAAAGCATTATAGAAAAGATCATTTTAAAGATATAAAAAGTTGTCTTAATCCTTTCTGGAATGAGGTGGGACATTAGAAATGTCATCTTATTACTATCCTGAGGGAAGGAGTATTTGCTGATCTGTTTTCATCATTTGGAAAGGAAATTTCTTAACTGTTTTCTTGAGAAGGGATTTATCTTTCTTTGCTTACAAAAGTGGTTGGTGGCTTCGACTTTCTTAGAGCATACAGACTTTGAAATCCTTCTTCCTTCCTACAAACAGAAAATAGGCTACAATATCCCGATAGCACAAACATAAATATACAGAGCAGTAAGAAGCAGAAAATGTGGTATTCCCTGCAGGCACTAGGAGCGTCTGGAAGGCTCAAGTACAATGGACTGAATTCTATTGTCCCCTCACCAACGTTGCCTGCCAAGAATTAATTACCATGGCCATGTGCAACTGAAGCTCACAGAGGAGTCACCCTAGCAGAAGGAATCCAGACTACAATATGGAAAAACCTCCTCCTCTGCCTTCTGTACTCATAGAACAATCTGTCTTCCCAGCCATGTTCTCAAACCAGAAGAGGTGGACCATTGGCTTAAGAGAGATTTCTTCTAGTGGCTGGAGGACAGCATGTATGAAACGAATATTAAGATGATGATGATGATGATGATGATGATGATGATGATGATGATGGAGGAGCAGGAGGAGGAGGGGAAGAAGAAGAAGAAACAACAAAGGCTGATAAGGAAGTTGGTTCATATTGGAGATTCATCATCTATCATCTTAGGGTCAGACTGTCCGAGATGAACTAATAACTGTTCATTTATTCAATGAATTTTTGTGAAATGCTTAAAATATTTCAGGCAATATTCTCTAGATAAAGTAGAGGACTGCCATGTTTTTTCAGTATATGGCAAGAAAGATGCTTGTCTTGTGTTAACACATCAATCCCTTCATTTTTGTGGTTTCCTCCTTATATCTCAGATATTGATCGACCTTTTTCTCTGCTGGATATGTGGGTCCATTATTTCCTCCAACTTTTCTCAGACTCTGACATCCCAGTAATGAATTTTTGCTGCTCATAACTCCTAAGCTTGAGGACAACTCAAAGGAAGACCCCATCTGGAGCTGCTTGCCCACCAGCCATGCAGACCCAGAACTCAGTACTGGGCTGGAAGGCACCCAGGTCACCCTGAGGACCCTATCCAGAGCTAACCAGCTGTACCACATACAACCATGTCCAGATATATTGGACCCGTCCCCACCACAAATGATCTCGGATCCCTTTATGATGTACAAGCAGGTGTGCCCTGCAGCCTACTCCTTATCTCAGAGACCCCAGTACTCAGTGATGCATCTCCACCTCTGAGCTTTAACAATCCAGAGAGCTACCCTACACCCCCAACAGGTTACTACTGATCCATCCCCTGGAGCCTAGATCCCAAAAATGCATCAAAATGAAGCTCCAGGCATGGGCAGATTTCTGGATGGAGGTCATCAGAGAGGTGATGTCAGATTCAACTCTTTGACCTGTAATAAGAAGCAACTGAAGATCTGCCTTGCTTCAGCACAGGGAACCTCAATTCAAAGATCCAGGAAAAGCTCTTCAAAAATGAGGAATCATACTAGAAAATGTTCACCTCAAACTCACAACTCCCCTACCAAGGAGCCCATGGACAGGAAAAGGGATTAAAAAACCGGGGGGGGGGGGAATCAATGATCTGATTATTAAAAGGAACAATGAACTAAAAGAAAATTTAATGAAGGGACTAAGTGAGAAAACTCAAGACAGGAAAAAGTCTGTTATGGAAGAAATAGACATACTGAAAAAGGAACTAATGGAGCTAAAATCTTCAGTCAATCACATTGGAGGAACGATAGATTTTAATTATAGACTAACTTCTATAATTAAAAAATATAGAAAACAAAATCTCAGATTTGGAAAAAAAGAACTTATAAAGAACAATAAGGATAGTCTGAGAAAGCTTGAGCACACAAATGACAAAAAAGAAAAAACTCACAGAGCATGAGCAGATTTTTAAAACTGGCTAGGACAAAATCAAAAGAAACAATATGAGACTAATTGGAATACAAGAAGAATTTGAAACAAAGATGAACAGCATAAAGAATATTTTCAATGAAATAGTTAAAGAAAAAATTTCCCATATCAGAACAGAGTCAGATATGCTCATCCAGGAAGCTTATAGGACATCCAGTATGCTTAATAAAAAGAGACACTCACCAAGACACATCATATTCAAAATATATAAATGAGAAATCAAGGAAAGAATATTAAAAGCTGTAAGAGAGAAATGACAAATCATATTCAAAGACAAACCAATAAGAATAACCTCTGACTTTTCAACTCAGATCCTAGAAGCAAGAAAATCCTAGAAGAAAATATTTCAATTTCTGAATGACCACAACCTGCAATCAATAATACTATACCAAGAAAAACTCAGCTTCAAAATCAAAGGGAAAATAAGAGCATTTCACAATAAGATCACACTTGCAGCATTCATGAACAGAAAAACAGCATTAAAAAGAATTTTCAAAAATAAACTCCAAATAGAAAAACAAGAAAGCCATCCTCAAAACCCACAAACAGAAGAAAGTCAATAAAAGCACACGTTATTAAAAAGACAACCAAGGCAGCACAAAACTCACTAATAAAACACAATGACTACGAACTACAACCACATAACTACCCTAACGCTGAATGTGAATGGTGTCAATGTACTAATCAAAACACACAGTTTAGCAGATTGAATCAAAAAATATAATCCAACAGTGTGCTGCTTTCAGGAGACACATTTTACAGTCAAATACATCCACAGATTGAGGTTGAAAGCATGGGGAAAAGAAATCTACCAGGCTTATGGCCCATGAAAGCAAGTTGGTGTTGCAATACTTATATCCAACAAAGTAGATTTCAACCTAAATTTAAACTGAAGAGATAGAAAAGGCCTCTACATCACAGTAAAAGGCCTCTACATCAGGAAGATATAAGCATAGTAAATCTCTATGCTCCAAACACCATGCTCCCAAGTATGTGGAAAAAATACTCCATGACATAAAATTACTTATGGAGCCCAACATGATAGTACTGGGACACTTTAATACTCCTCTATCACCTATAGACAGATCATCAAAGAAAAAAAAACAGGGGCTGGAGCGGTGGCTCAACGGTTTCTGTGCTTGCCTGGCAAGCTCGAGGACCCGGGTTCAAACCCCAGCACCACGTACACAATTGAGTGTTGGAGCAACTAAGGCCATGTGAAAAACTAAGTAAAGTTGTTTCTCTCCTTCTCTGTCTCTCTCACTGTCCCTCTCTCTTTAAAAGTAAATAAATAAATAAAGAGATCTCCAGCTTAAACAACTCCATAATTCAAATGAATTTAAGAGACATCTATAGAATATTCCATTCCAAATTTGCTGAGTTTACCTTCTTCTCGGCAATGCATGGATTCTTCTCCAAAATAGAGCATATTCTAGCTCACAAAGGAAATCTCAGCAAATATAAAAAGTAAATATTATCTCATGTATCCTATCAGAACATGATGCCATGATCTTAGCAATTAACAGCAAAATTATAATATAAATGGATATTGAATAATACCTTATTAAATGAAGAAGTCATCCAAGAAGACATGGAAGCAGATATCAAGAAATTCTTGAAAGTGAATGAGAATGAAGATACAACATATAGAAACCTCTGGAACAGCATGACAGCATTCTTAAGTGGAAAATTTATAGCACTGAGTGCCAACACTAAAAAACAGGAGAGATCCAAAATAAACAATTATGTTCCACCTCAAATCCCTACAAAAGGAAGAATAATCTCATTTCAAAGCCAGCAGAAGCCATGAAATAAGATCAGAGCTGAAATCAGTGAAATTGAGAAAAATAAAAAGAATCAACAAAACAAAGAGCTAATTCTTCAAAAAAAAAATAAATAAAATTGACCAATCCCTGGCAAATCTCACTAAAAGAAGGAGGGAAATGAAGAAAATCAGCAAAATCACCAATGGAAAGGGAACCATCACCACTCACCCCATGGAAATCCAATGAATTATCAGAATCTACATTGAAAAACTATATGCCTCTAAATCAAATAATCTGGAAGACATAGATTTCTAGATGCATACAACATTCCCAAGTTGACACAGGATGACAATGAAAGCCTAAACAACCCAATAATAGGCATTGAAATCTGTATAGCAATCGAAAGCTTTCCAAAGAGGAAAAGCCCAGGACCTGATGGATGCCCCACTGAATTTTACCACACCTATGAGGAGGAACTAACACCTCTCCATATTAAGCTATTCCAAGATATTGAAAAGGAGGGAACTCCCCCAATGACTTTTTATGAAGTCTTGATACTTAAACCCAACAAAGATACATCATAAAAAGAAAACTACAGACCAATATCTCTGATGAACATACATGCAAAAATCCTTAATAAAGCTCTAGCGAACCATATTCAAAACTACATTAAGAAGATAATTCATCACGATCAAGTGGTTTCATTCCAGGGATACAAGGCTGCTTCAACATATACAAATCAATAAATATGATTCATCACTTAAACATAATTAAGAACAAAAACCATATGATCCTTTTATTTGACAAAGAAAAGGCCTTTGACAAAATTCAGCACTCATTTATGAATAAAACTCTGGAGAAGATAGGGATCAGAGGAACTTATCCTGACTATGTAAAGGCCATATACAGCAAACCCAGTGCTCTTATAATACAAAATGGAGTAAAGCTGAAAGCATTTCCACTAAATTCAGGAACAAGAGAAGTTGCCCATTCTCAACACGATTATTCCATATAATCCTTGAGCCACAGTAAAATAAGGAAATCAAAGAGATAAGAATAGGAAGAGAAGAATTCAAACTATCTCCTTTTTTGCTGAAAACATGATCCTATGTCTGTAGACACTTTGTAAACCTAAGGTTTTGGCTTTCCGATATGTCATGGCCAACTTTTCCCAGAATTTGGCTGTCCACCTCCTCATCTACCCTCTTTTCCCCTGTGGGAAATTGTGGTTTTCAGATTTCTGCATCTGGGATTATAGGAAACTATGTCTTTTGGGATTATGACTAGCAACACTGCAAAGGACTATCAATATTATTATATAAGGGGTAACACTCACTGTACATTTACACACAAAATTTAATTAACCTGGTTAAATTTGTACATATCTCAAAAGTTTCATAAGCTTCATTTTAAATTTGAAATAGTATTTTAATTTATGAATGATCATATTAGTGGGCACAGAATCTCTTCATGGTCTTCCCCATCCCCCATGCCCACCCAGATTTAAGATTTCTGGTATCATGATAGCGGAAGGAAACAAACAATTTTGGTTTATAGTCAACAGTAGCAGGCCTTCTGAGAAAATAGGAAGCATTAAAAATTATCTCCCTGAAAGACTGTAGCTAAACATTCCTAGGTATTAATAACTATAGCATTGTTCTTACATATTAACTGAAAGAAAGCATACATCAAATCAATCTAATGTCTAAAGTTCCATTTCATGTTTTTCTTTGCTGAGAATAACTTAATGAGGTAGTTACTATAATTATCCTCACTGCATAGATGAGAATTTTCAGGATTATGAAATTTAAGTCAGCTAAGAGGTGTTTCAACTAAGTTACAGAGTAGTGCTGACGATCACACCAGGATTTTCTGAACTCACAATCCACACTTCTTATTATGGTGATATGAGCCACTTCATATAAATGGGACCTACAAAGGAACTTAAAGGTTGAGTGAAATTTAGGAAAATAAGACATTAAGACGTTACTGGGGACCCTGGACAATGAGAAAGTTGGTCTAGTAACATGAGTTAAATCCAGATAAGATGTAATGCTTTATAATCTAATATCTTTTTTTAGAGTTATAAAGGGAAAGGGAAGGGAGGGATAAGGGAGGGTAATTGGGGGGGCACTCCTGGAGATAATTTCAATATCCAGAATATTTACACATTTTATACACATTTTATATTATTTTGTTAAAATCGTGTAAGGTTGTTCAAAAAATAAAAAAAAAAAAAAGACATTACTGGGGTCCAATATTCTATGGAATTTTACCCTGGTTTACCCTTAGGTAGTGCTCAACAACTGTGCTGGATTAAAGTAGTGAATAGTTCTAAATTTAATGTAGCATATATTGATTTAATAATATTAGGTGCAAAAGAAGTCATAGATACTTTAGAAATTAATTCAACAATGTTTTCTATCAAATATCTTAGACACTATGAGATTTCCTGAAGCATTCCCATGTCCACTTGCTTTTTTCTGTTCTCCATGTCTTTTTTGAGTACATATGCCTTTAAAATCTGGCAAAGTCATACATGCAAATTATGTATAAGCAAATTTCTGGGAAAAAGTGTTTAAGTGCTGCTGTTCACTTTTCCACACTCTTCTTTGCCACCATGATCCTGGCAACAGAAGCCATACAGAGACACCACAAGCTGGAAGCATCTTCTAGTGGAGAGGAATCTGCACAGAGGACAAAGGCTCTGGAAGGTTGTCTCAATCCAAAGCAGAATCCATAGGAATGAACATTTACTTCACACAGATACTGAAAATTTGGTGTTGTTACCATACATCAAGATTAGATTTGCCCACATAATGTTTATGACAATATAATTTTGAAAATGAAGAACAGAGACTGTGAGTGTAACTTCCTGGAAGAGCACTTTCATCACTTGTGCAAAACACTGGGTTTGATTCCCAGCATTGCCAAAAAACGACACAAAGCAAAACAAACAAAAGAGGGGAAAATAAAGAAGGAGAAACTCCAAATCCACAACAACCAAGGAATTTCTTCCCTTCAAGAAATTTAGCAAGGCAGGGTAGGAGATGATCTGCTATCCAATAGACAATATTCCTTTTCTTCCTTTTAAGACAACGAGGATTTTGTCCATTCAACATTTTGCCCAGTCTCAGGAGAGGGATCATTATTGATAAGGTCAGTTGTGGTGATTGCATTTCATCCCTCACATTCTCGTTTTCTCAAAAGCTTTGCACAAGTAAAAGACAAGGTCTGGCAAATCAGACATAAATAAAAGATGTATTTTCCTTTCTGACAGTATATTCTGGACAGTAATGGAAAGGTACTTCCTCCTGTGCCTCTCAGCCACTATTGTGATGAAATGATAAGACATCCCACCAGGTCCAAATGCCAACACCATGAAGATGGCATAGCAGAGGGATGAAGAAGCCTCAGTTCTTGATCAAAGTTTTGAATTAGTGAATGAAATGAAGAACTAAGCTCATCATACTTTATGTATGATGTCATTTAATGATTTTTTTGCTCAAGCCAGTTAGTTGGGTTTTGTTAATCTTGCAGTCATATATATCTTTTCTCATAAAACTAGACTCTGATATACTAGTCTCAAAGGAGAATTGACACAACGCTTTCCATTATTAATGTTTAGTATAGTACCTATTTAGTCTGCTTTTATAATATTGTGACCAAAATACCCAATACAAACAACTTGGGAAAAATTTATATGAGGCTCATGGATTCAGAGGACTCAGTCCATAGACGTCTGATTTCATTGCTTTGAGCCTAAGGTAGGGCAGAACATCATTGGGGAAGGGCCCAGAGGAGGAAAGCTGCTCACCCCATTGAGGAGTCAGGAGGAAAAGGGAAAGGGGAAGGGGATGTAGGAAAGATGCAATCTTCCAGGGCATCAGTGACCTACCTCCCCCAACCATTCCCCACTTACCTGCAGTTACCACCAAGTCAGTCCATTCAAACTAGGATGAACTGATTAGGTCATAACTTTCATAATGCAATCATTATGCCTCTGAATATTCCTGAATTGACAGGAGCTTTTTGGGGAAATCCTCATATCAAAACCATAACAGTTTGCCCAGACCCCCAAAATTCTATGTCCATCTCACAATGCACAATGCATTTAGTAAATTTCTATGTTTAACAGTTCCAGCGTTACCCTAAAAGTCTAAGTTCAAAGTCTCCTGTGAGATTCAATGTAAAATATTTGCCATAAATCTCTGTTAAAAATTGAAAGCAAGTTATAGAAAGCCAATACGCTACAGCATAGCATAAATATATCCATCCTAAATGGAGGAATAGAATGAAGGAATGGGACCAAAGAAAGACTGAAACCCAGCTGGGCAAACAGCTCCCCTAATTCCGAGTACAGTATCTAGGACACATGATGATGAGATGTTCCTGTCAAAAAGCCTGAAAAGTTCCATCCCTGTGACCTTGTTGACTGTAGTGCACATGAACTCTCATTTATCCTGGTTCTCGCTATAGCATGCAGCATTTCTTGGCAGGCAGTCCACATTACTGGCATCATTAATTTCTGTGGTCTCCATTCTGGCTTTGATTCACCTTTACAGCTTCATTCATGGCCTTGTCAGGGGCAGACCACAGGGACTCATCCTGCTGCATGTTGTCTCATCTCCCAGGCCTTCTGAAATTTTGGCAGAAGCTTCTGTGACCCTTAGAATTTAGCATCCTATATACCTGCAAAACCAGCTTCATGTGGATGATGCCAATGCCTAATGCCAGCTCCCTGAGATCATAGCTGTAGAGGCCTCTCAGTGCCTGTACACCTCAGCATGGTGAAACAACTTTCCATGCTCTGCTGTGTAAGCAGGGCATTCCATGATTTCTTCTCAAAAGAATTTTCTCTTCTGTACCCTCGAACCTGTAATGGTATAGTCTTGCAAATTCTGAGATGCTTAGAAGGCATCAGTCTTGTCTCTGTACAAAGTACTTAGCATCTCTTTAGGGTCAATAATCTCTTCAACAAGGAAGCTTGGCTCCAGTTTTACCTTCACTTTTCTGGCCAAGTTTTTTAAACCCTTTAGCTTTGTTTTCTCCTCCCAATTTTCACAGTAAACCTGGATAAAATATGCTGAAAATATTTTTGACAATTGTTGAATGCTGGGCTTCCTTGAAATTTCCTCTATCAGATTACTTAGTCCATCACCTTTAAATTTAAATTTAAATTCAGCCTCACACATAGTCTCTGGACATTAACACATGCAATCAAGTTATTTGCCAAAATAACTTGAATGTACTTTAGTCCAGTTTCCAATAGAGTACTCATTTCCCTCTGAAACCTCATGAGTAAAGTCTAAATTCCTATAGACATTGTGGTCATCTGAGTTCCCACTAAAATAATCATTAAGCTTCACTAACAGCATTCTAAAGTGTTTCCAGTTTGCATCTCTAAACTTTTCAAAATACCTCCTTCTGAACTATATGATCATGTTAGTCACAACAATGACCACATTTCTATATACAAATTTCTATTATACTTAGCTTTTGAATAGCTTTGAGCAAAATATGATAAGAGCAGTTTCGAAGGGGAAAAGCTTATTTGGGCTCATGATTTCAGAAGTCTGTGTCCACATGTGACTGTGGGTCCAGAGGAAGAAAGCTGCTCAGCTCACTGTGGGGTCAGGAAACAGAGACAAAAGGGAGGGGAGAGGTTGCGGGGAAGGAGCATTTTGAGGGGCACACCCCTAGTGACCCATCTCCTCTAACCACGTCCCAACTGCCTACAGTTACCACCAAGTCAATCTGTTTAAACTAGGATGGACTGATTATGTTACAACGCTCATTATGTAATCATTTTAACTCTAAATATTCCTGCATTAACAGGAAGTTTTGGGAATACCTCATATTCAAAATACAACAGTGTCTGACATATAATTCATATTCCTTAGCTATTTATTACATAAATTATTCATAAAAGAATACTTGCTCCTTATTGTTTCTATGTAATTCATGTATTGTATTATGTTAAGGTGTATGTGATAAACAACTCATCCACTCAAGTTACCATTACTTTTCTTTTCACCTGAGAAAATATTTTCCATGTTAAGTTCAGAACAAACAGCTTCTCCAAAGAAATATATCACTATGTTTTCTGTTTTCTTATTTTTTCTACCTCTTATTTATATAAAGGATCTAATCAGTTATTTATTTGATGATAAGGGAAATATTTGAATAGAGTAATAAGTAAGAGTGTATGAGCATCTAAGATTGGTGATTTTAAAATATTTTATCCAAAAAAAATAGCAAGAAATCCCACATCTTCTGATCCTACCTCATTGAAGGATAGAATTTAGAAGCATCTTTGAGAACATTGCTAATGGTCCATACCAGTGAATGCAAAGCCACCAAGTCATACTTGCAGAGTGCACTGGAGGAAAAAACTGCCATTCTGGCTCCTAGAAGGAGGTCATTTTTCTCACCTTGCTCACTCACAAGGCTCTGTTCATGTTCTTCATCTGTTGGCATCTTTCAGAGTCATTTTGGTGAATGCTCTCTCTCTCTCTCGCTCTCGTACATTCTCTCTCTCTCTGTCTCTCTCTCTGCCTTCTTTGACTCATTTTCTCTTGATATTATTTTTAAAATTTCCTGACTTATCCAACCTCTGTCTTTTTCTACCACAAACTCTGCAAACCCCCATAAGAATAAAGGACTCCTCATTTAATTATATGAGCATAAACACAAAGTTTATAATCATGGCTTCTTTTTCCCCTTTAGAAAATGCTTAGACAACCTAAGCTAGAGATGGCTGTTGGACAAGTATTCATTTTCATTCTTTAATCATGTTCCCATCCTTTCTCCTCTTATCCTGCAACTATTTAAAAATTAAAATGTTGCTGCTTCTGGTTCTTAATTCTGGACGTTGCTTTCTGAGGTAGATTGCTGGTCCACATGGTGCCTGTAAGATTCCACTAAGGGGTGCCGTGACCAGGTCCCAAAAATTCAGAAAGTGATGGTACAGTCCATCAACCTCCTCTTCACATATGTGCAAAATAGATCCCAGATTCTGGTGTGGCTCTAAAAGCACGTAACTGCAGATCAAGGGATGAGCTATTGTTTTGATGAATATGTGAGCCTCATATTTGATGATACAGAAGAGATTCGTTCCAAAACAAATTCAAGAACACAGCTGGGCTATATCTTACTAAAGAGAGATATTACTCTACTGCAAATTGTTTCCAACCAGAAATGATCAATGAAGTGAGAAATTGTAGAAATGGCAACACATTGTTCTTTTGAGGTGTCCTCTGCTGAGAATACGGTACTAAAATATTTGTTCGTATTGTTTACAGGACCCTTATGCTATTATCAGAAGGCAAGGAACACTGTGACATTCTTTTAATTAAGAAATTTAAAATGTTAGATTTTTCCTTGTTTGATTTGTTTAACAAATTATCTCAGATTAATATTATTTCACAAAAAGTTAACATTGACAATATTTATTGGACATAATATAAATAGATACAGTGAAAAATATTGAATGCAAAATAAATCTATTTCCTCATTAATCTGATTCCAGTGGAACACTGGAAGCAGAGCAAAGTATAGATTTTTGTTTCAGTGGATTAAGACTAAATTGGAGACTCTGCAACTAGTTGATGTGTGGTTTCTTGAATAACACTATTTAAAATTTTCCCACTGTTAATTTGTAGGCTGCTAGATATGCTTTCTTGAAGTTCTAATAGTAGTTAAACTCTTCAAAAGATAAAATTGGGGTTTAAAGATGAGTGCTTTTGTCTATTTCCTATATTTTTTCTGATAAATTTTGGCATGGAATAACCAAATACATCTAAAGACATTAAAATGTTGAATTATATGAAATAATTGTTACCACTTGGATATCGGCTAGTATGTCTTAGAAAAACATTGCCCAGAAAATAGGTTTGCATCTCTTCTATTTTGAATTTTGACATGATCCCTGGACAATTTTGCAAAATCCTTTCATCTCTTTCATCAGCATAGTTTTCTGGAGAGAGATGAAGAGGAGATATTTTTAGGTATAATTTTATTATCTGCGTATGAGTCAAAGAAAAGTTATATTGAGAGCTTCAAATGATATGAAAAGGTAAGCTTTATGAAGCACACCTCATAAAAGTGGATAAAATTCATGATATCTAAAATGAAATGTACATAAAACCTGGGCTTTCTCTTCTTGACAGTTTCTTAAATATGAATGCGTAATATGTCAAAACCTGGAATTCACGGGCAAACATTCTGCTCTCCAGAACAACACTCTACTTCTGCATTACTAAATAATATCTTTAGCAGCTCTAAATGCTCCCAGACTTTATTTTTTATCATAGATACATTTTTATTATATTCTACTATTAATTATAATTGTCTGTTATATTATGCAATTAATATTTTATGCATAACTCTTTGATGTCTTGGAACATGTTGTCTCTATAGAAGAAAAGAAAAAAGTGCTCTGGTATGTTGGAATTGGAAAGGCAAAAATGTCTCCACTTCAAAGAATGTTTTGCAAAATCGTAATAGAATTTTTTCCCTTCTTTATGATTTAATAAAAAATCAAAAAGCCATTTTATTGAGTTTTGAGTGAGGATTTACCAGGTCGAGCAATGGCAATGGAAGTACACAATTCCATCTTCTCTTCGCTTCTATCAATATACATCCATTCTCCTAAGCTTTGTGGAGATTTTTCTTTCTGGCAACAAATTATCAGTAAACAGAACAAAACTGCTAGTTAAAAGTTTCGAGTGTAATTTTCTGTTCTTTTTTTCCTTGTGTGTTTTTTGATGTATGAGGAAGCAAAGTGGAATTAAAATTGTTGTTGAATTTGAAAGACATGAAGAAAATAGAATTCTTCTATGATATAAATTTTTCCAGTAACTAAAGTTTGAATAATAGACATGTATTTGTAACAAAGGAGATATTCACATATACAATGAAAGAATTCTTGGGTACTATAACCAATTGAAAACATTTCTCAAGAAATGCTTTATTTGGTATTATTTATTAATAATTCTCATAAGCTCAGATTCTCTAATTTATCTTAATAAAAGGGTAGATTCCACAGGATTAAGACTTGGAACACCAATAAAATCAAATGGTTGTCAATCACCTGGAAGCAAAAGAAATGCTATTTGTGTGTATGTATGTATATTTACATACAAACACAATTATATGTATATAATTACATGTGTATGTGAATATATAGAAATATGTGTATGTGTATATAGTATAAATACAGTGTAAATATATAATAACACACTTAAACATGCACACATATGCCTATGTATTCATTTATGCATAAATTTGTTGACACTGTATATTCATAAAATAGATATATGCACTTGGAAGATCTGAGAATCTCACTGTACATTGTATAATGTATAACTTACTGTAAATAACTCATTGAAAATTATCAAAAGTCATTTTGGTACTGAAATATATGAGACAATTTGAAAACTAAAATAGTTAGAATGGACATTTTAAAATCTCTTCTTAAAATTGTTTTGTTGACATTTTTGTTGACTATTCCCCAAAACTTTTTTTATTATTTCAACTTCTTCTTACATGTTGAAGGGATTCATTTTTTCACATTCATACATGCATACATAATGACAAAGTAGCTTAAACCCATTCTTGTCAGGATCTCCTCTGTTCACCCACTCTCTGATCTCTTATCTCCTCCACAATTGCCCCATGTTAAAGATATAAATGACTATACACATGGGTATTAATTTTTGGAATGTTTAAATTTGTATGACTGCCTGTGTATAATTTAATTTCTCATAGGAGTGAAGTGTACCCTACAATATTGATAACCTCCCTTTTTCCTCCCTCTCCTCAAAACATTATGGGAAATAAAATTTTCTTTCCTCTTCATCTTCAAAATTTTAGTTTGAAAATTTTTATGTGTTACCATTACATATATATGTATACATATAAATATAATAAAAATAATACATCAAATCAGTGGCTTAACTCACATTGTGATTTGCATAAATTAAGGGATTACTGAGAATAATGTGTTTAAATTTCATCAAGTTGTATTTTGTTTTTAAGTGAGATATTATGAATAAGACATAACTGTGTAGTAAAACAAAGGAAAGATTATGAAATTATTAGTCAAAAACAAAACTTTAGTCTGTAAATTACCTGTGTGTTGTGATTTTAATTTCAACCAATTGATTCTGACACTTCAGCAGATAAAAGTAAGGGTGTATGGGAACACACAGGAAAAAGCTTATTTAAAATTATTGAACTGTATTTTTGGCAATGGAAGCCTAGCTAAATAAAAAATATATATAAACTTTTATGTATGTAAATACAAATATGTTGATTTTAAAAATAATTGTAATACACAGCTGAACTTGTGGGTTTCAAGTAAAAAGATGCGTAGAAAGAAAATAAACCCGGAACAACATGTAGGTCAAGAGAGCTTGAATATTAAGTATTATCCTGGTAAGAGGACAGATTAAAAAAAAAATCCTTGGCATTAGCAAGGTGGAAACTTAGAATAGAAACACTTGCATGAATCTCAAAGATTCTTTGGGTGAATGAGAAAAACAATTGAGATTATTTCCGTCCTTCTTTTGTTTTTTAAAGAGAGAGGGACAGTGAGAGAGAGAGAGAGAGAAAGAAACAATTTTTATTTAGTTTTTCATGCAGCTTTCTTTGCTCTGAGACTTCTTTGTTTACACGTTGCTGGGGTATGAACTCCTGTACACACATGCAGGGCAAGCGCCAGTCATAACCCTGAAGCCACCAGCCCCAAGATTCATTCTTTCTTTCTTTCTTTCTTTTTCTTTCTTTCTTTCTTTTGGCTCTGTTAATTAAATTCAGGAGTACTCTAACCACTGAACAACATCCCCAGACATTTTTCTTATTATTGTTTTTTTATTTTGAGAATAGGTCTCACTAAATTGTTGGGACAGGATTTGCTCTTGTTTGCTGAGTTTATAGACATGTGCCACCATAACCAGCATGAGGATATATATGTTTCTGATATATAGTCCAGGGGGCAGGGAGAGACATATCTGTTCTGAAATTTGTTAGCCATAATAAAAATACATTTATTGTGGTTGGGTCTTAGTATAGCAATCTCAATTACTTCTAGTAGAAAATATAATTTAGGTAGATGTGGTTTTGGGAACTTGGAAGGAACAAATTTCTATTATTTATAGAGACAGAGGGAATTGATTACCATAAGCAATATCACATATGAAAATCCTCGGTTAGTATGAACTTAGTAATTTTCACCTTAAAACTAATGAAACTTGAAAATAAGCTGAAGAATTCATTTTCATATTTGACAACTTTTTATATTGTTCCCATTGATAAAGAGAGGAGAAATCATTAAGGGTATGATAAAACCCATTGTTCTATCTAATATATAATAATGAGGATATGGTATAATCTATATTATAAATTATATGATCAATTGTATGACCTCAAATAAGAACATGAACAAGTTAATGTCAACAAAGAGAAATTCTACAGAAGTTTATCATGTTCTAGATCTTAACATTGTCTCAACCAAGTTACAAAAATGAGGAATGTAGTCTTTTTATTCGTAGGATTATTACTATTGTTATTATCATTATATACAGGATTAAGGAGAAGATTCAATGAAACTCCCAATGTGGGCAGAGTAAGTGGATAATGTTACATTTTTTCTCATCCCCTTGATAAATTTTTTCATGTCCTTATCCAGAAACACTTTATGAGACATTTTAACATTAAAATCTGAAAGCACTTTAAATTTGAAAAAAGAGAATATAGACATGAATATTTGTTTACATTTTTATCAGTTGTTCCCTAGATTGCTTTGTGCAGGCACAGATAATTTTTACCTCTGTATAGTTAGTGCCTGCAAGAGTGCCCTGTTTGGTGAATTTACGTATGAAAAAGTGCCTACTTCACATTATCTAGCTATACTACTCTTGGTCTTTCTGTAGTGATCTCCTTTTCCCTATATTTTCAAGGGTTCTTCGGTTGAGAGCTGAAAATTCCTTTGCAATGTCCTTATATGTACTTTTTATCTTCCATCACTTTTATTTCACTTATTCCCACAAAAGTTACAATTATAATTCTGTAGAATTTTCCTGCAATACAGGAATTACAATAATAATTGGCAATGTGGAAAGTTTCTACATAGAAGCTCACTTTACAGTTGGCTCTGTTTGCTTTAGTCTTAAATTTTTAGGAAAAGTGAAAGTGGTTTCTAGAACATTTGGTTACTGAAGCTGTGTGATTGACAGATGGTCACATTTTTTACTTGGAAATTATCTTATCTTAATTGACTTGTCTGATAGGGCTTAGAAAGAAGATATAGGTAATCTAAGAAAAATGGAAAGAATATTGAAGCATCATATAATAACAAATAAGATAATTAAAAATTGAAAAGGAAGAAATATGAAAATACTAAACTATTGGTACAGAGATTACTAAACATTAAAATATACCCATCCTAAATTCCCTGCTTTGTAAATAGTATAATTAAAAATGAGTACATATAATTAGAAAACATATTATGCAGTCAGTATTAAATTTGAGTTCCAGGCATTGATAACCTCACCTGGGAATATACCACTATCTGCAAGGACAGCATAAACCTAAAGAGTTACTTTTTAAATTTTTATTGGGGATTTGTATTGCTGTATAATCATAAATGCATATGTAGTAACAATATGATATGCTCTTGATCCTAATCCAGAATCATCCCCACATCACCCACACCCTAGTCTCTGGACTCTTCCATATTTCCCTCCATAACAGATATAAAGGACTAATTCTTTTACTTTGGGAGAATTGTTGAGAAAGTCATTGCCACCTCCCATCTTCTGGAGTATTGCTCCTAATTTTTCTTCTAGGAGTTGTACGGAAGCTGATTTCTGATTCCTACATTGGCATGTGCTTGCTTTCAGGAACGCTGTTACACCCTCAGTGGATTAAGAGATGCCCTCTTTGTACATCTGCACTTTTGAAAGTTAGCTTTTCTGGAACTCACCTCTCTGGGAAATCTCTTACGTGGTGGTGAACTGTCCCAGGTTTTGACTAATCTCATGGAAAACCTTGCAGTGTCCATCATCTGTATCCAATGACCACATTTATGAAGCTGGGTGAACACAATTACTAGCCATATTGATCTGCTCACACATTATGCTTTTGCACTCTTTCTTTCGACTGTGGCTCAACTGCTCATAACAGTTCTATTCATGCATCTGTCATTAGCATTTATGCTTACCAGAATGTGTATGCATGGGCTGAACTGGTAGCTAGGTGGTAGAGTGCTTGCCTGGCATGTGCAAGGATTTGGATTCGAACCCCAGCACCACATACACAACTAAGTGTTGGAAAACCAAAAACTAGATGAAAAAAAAAAACAAAAACAAAAACTGGACTATTTATTTCTCTGTCTCTCACTCTCACTCCTCTCTCCTTAAAAAAAATAATGAATATGTATGCTATGATTACTTTTTTATTGGGTAAAATGCCCTGTAAGAATTCTGTCATGTATATATATTTTTCAAGCAAAACATCTTTAAAAATATAAGTAAATATCTTCTAAAGAATTTTTAAATTATTTTTCCAGAATTATGTTTTTGATTTTGATCTTTTGGGGGTTTAGATTTTAGCTAAAAGGTTGATCTTTTGAAGTTTCAACATTCAGGAACGAGGCTTTTCAAATTAAGACCAAAATGCCCATAAACACTTACTCACCTACAACCTGTAGTTCCTAATTTTTTTTCAAATTTGCTTACATGTTGCTTAAAATGTAATGCTACTAAAATTTATTAAAGTTAATAAATAATGACATTTACTTTTTCAACAACATACAATGGGTACATAAAATTTGATTAAGAATTGAGTTTATGTTTTAGTCAATAGCAGGTTTTCAGAGTTAGATTTTCAGCATGACCTCTCTGCTATAAGGTTATGCTGACTCTGAAGGTCCTCAAAATCTATATCTGCTAATATCTAATAAAATAATCTGCCAAGATAAGAGTAACATTCCCCACCATATGTCACTACTGCCTGATTCCAAATGGGAAGACTAGATTCCATTTCCACCTCCTCAAGTTCAGAGACAACTAAACTTAGAGAGACCTGAAAAACTTTATGATTTTATATATACGTCAGTTAATGGAAAACAATAATTTGTACCTCATAAGCAGTTAAAAAGAAACTAGTCAGAACATTTCATTTTTTTAAGAAGGAACTACCATTATGGGTATAATAATTAAATTTATTTTTATGTCTCCAGGCTACCTGTAGTAAGTCTGTAAACTTACCTGCTATTACCTGATGATGTTGTTGAGATACTAAACTTTAAATCCTGTGCAATTTACCTGAATTTGAAGAAAAAAAAAACTCAATGCCTTTTTGGTCAGTCTCCTAAGAGCAAGATCTAACTCCCTAATTCCAGAAGCATTTAAACACCACACTTAAAAGGAGAAGAATACAGGTGGGAAAGAGAATGTGCAAGTTTATTCAAATAAATCAAGAATATTTTCATGCATAGCTTAAACTTAATAATTGAGTTCCTATCCAAACTCAATAAAATGCTTTATGACTATTGGTCTGAATTCTAACATTATCACTGCTTCCACAAACAAATCCAATCCAATTTAGCAAGAGAAACCATTAAGCAGGGGAAAAAGAACTTAGCAGGAAATTTTTAAATAGGTCAGCCTTACTATAATGACTGGAAAATACTGGCTGGAATAATCTGCCATTTCCCATTAGACACCAGAGTTTAGAAATAACCAAAGAAGCTTTGTAAAAGGCAGACTATTCAGAGTCATGTGTTTCCTTGTATTTGCCCAAGAAACTGGAACATATTTCTGCATAAGTAAACATCCAATAGCAGAGTCATGTGATTTTAACCATTTCCACAACCCCCGACATTCACTTATCCATCCTTGGAGCAGAGTAAGCAGATGTATTATTTAGTGTTATTTGGCCTCAGATATGAAGTGTTCTAGTGTTGCTCATGAATGCACATATTGACATTTTTGGCAAGGTTAGTTTGTCTAATATTGCAATGAAAAGCTAAAATGATGCTAATTTGTGCTTATCGTACATTGACTTATCCTTGCAAATAATATACATTAAAAATTATTTAATATTTCCCTGAAGATGTAGGTTTGGATTACAGACAACTGTTACACTGAACTGGTACCCAAATCCTACAGTTTCAATGTATCACTCATAGATTTTCAATCATTTTTCTCCACATAAAATTATTTATTGTGTTGGTAGCTATTTCTACTTTTTTCATCTTTCTCTGATCCTTGAGATTATTGCTGCTCTCCCCCCCCGACCCACTGCTACCACTTAATTCCTTATTCTGTCTTCTGTTCTCATCTCACTCAACGTAGATTTTGTGACACCTCTCGTATTCTCCTTTGGAAAGATGGCTATTAAATCAATCATTCTCATCAACACACTTCAGGGGCCAATTGCCTACCAGAAGTTTCCATTCAGGTATCCCCCAAAAAAACCTCTGATCTTAAAACAATCACATTGGAACCATCATCTGCTGTTACACCCCTGCTACCATCTGCCAACAGAAACGCCATAGTTGATCTCCCTCTTTTATCCCTATATCTGATTTACAAGGAATTCTATCAACTCCATTTTCCTAACAATTTTTGATACCCTAACTTTTGCAATCTTCTTCCTAAGCTTCTGTGTAAAACTCCACTGTGTGGCTGCTGCTGGCAGGTTTTAATGCACGCAGAGAGAACACTGACTGTCTGGTGCAATCCAGACCATCAGTGCTCATAGGGAAAGTGCTGGTCTTCTGGTACCGCTGGACTTCCTCAGTGCCAGAACCAACACAGCACACAGGGAAATGTGAATGGAGGGCAGGAGTTCAGCACACAGTGCCGGGAGCCAGCCAGCTGGGTGCAGAGGTGAGTCTGCCACTTCAGAGCCATCTGCCATCTGACCATGGGCCACATACTGAGCTATCTGTGCCCTATTTCTTGACCTATAAAATAAGGGATATTAGAAGTGACAGACCAAAAGTTCGTGAAAGTTAACATGAATTGACATATACATACAAAGGACTTTGAACATCACTCTATGAATAGTACCAATGTATAAATTTTGTTGTGCTTTGTATTTGGTAATTTTAGCAACATACACTGCTATACAAACACTGCTAAAAATTACTACTGCACAACACAGTCACCATTTTGATGAAAATTCAAAATGCTCCTGAGTTTCCCCAAGCACTTGGATACTAGAAACCAACAATTTTTAAATTTTAAGTCATTGGAAAATAAATCTTATGTTCATACTTCACTAAAACGAAAGCTAGTTTTTACCTAGGTGGTTTACTTAGTTAAGATTCTGGAAGACAATAGATCAATTTTCTAAGGTGGTAGTTAGCTCCACGAATAAAATCACTAGAAGGCTAAGGAAGCTTAAATTTCCAAGCTGTTTGATTTTTCATGTTCCTCCATAGCTGTCGAAGGTTTTAAGAATGCGTACAAACAGTACATATTTTTTAATTTTAAAAGGTTTTATAATTTTATGTTCTTCTTCAAAAGAAGAAACTCCAAATTGTGTATGGTTCATACTCCACAAAATCCAGGTTTATCCTTGGATAATACTGATGCCACCTACATATCAGTATGCAAGAAAAAATTTGTATGACAGTGATCTTTTTTATACTGGGAACATAGAAAAAAATGTATTTATTGTTTTAAAGCCACGGCTATTGTTTGAAGGAAATTGCTCTCCACTAGCCTGGAATTGAACTCCCTCAACTCTGACATAATCACAAGCCTTATGCTTTGTGTATTGTTTTCCTGTAGCTCATAGTTCAGTTGCATCAATTGTAAATGTGCCTTAGGTTCAATTACATTGCAGTTCTTACAACCAGCACTGTATAGCTGCTGTTTGATTACCTTGTATTCTTGACAATTTCGAAATCTTCCCTTTAGTGCCTATCCCTGCTGTGATTTTTAGGAAGCACTACTGACCCTGAAGCAAGGAATTACATTATACACAAGCAAGATCAGGTGTACACACATGTACACAATTCACTGCATGTTCCTTGATCTTCCTTTGAATTCTTCATAGTTCATAGAGAAATATTCATCTGTGTAATGTATTTACTGCTTCTGACACCAATACCACATTCTTTGAACTGTTAAATTAAAGATCCTCACCATGAAACCATCTATGCATTTGCAAAGGAAAATGAAAGAATTCTTAGACCACAAGCTGTTACATATTAAATTAAAACCACACCTGTTTTCATCTTGCTTGTGTCAAGCTTTGGGGAACTCAGAGCCAGATGGGGGCTGCCATTATGTCGTGGAGTATTATTCTCTTCTTGCTATTATTACTCAGATATTGTCGATCACATCATTGAAACAATTCTGCATCTGCAAAATTTGCTCCAGGGAAACATCAGCATTCTATTACTGATGAAAGGTAGTGAAAGACTGTGGTTAGTGGCTGGCTCCCAGTCAGTTGGTTATGTGCTTGGGTTCTGCAGGCTTCATGGAGATGGCTTTTACTGCTGGAAAAATAAAGGAAGAATGTTTGCCATAACAGGATACAGAGGAGGAGAATTTCTTTGACCTAAAATTCCATTTCTTTAATGCTAACCTTTTGGTAATAATATCAACCAAGCCTTGAAACTTCACCTGTCCTTGTCTATTTCGTTATTATTGAACCAAATATTGTCATATGTATTCTGCACTCAGGTTATCACATATTAGGAGATGTACCAAGAACTCTCTGTAAACCAATCATTCCCATGGTTTTCCTTAATCTAAAGAGTCAGATGGCTAATAAATATTTTTAGAACTTCATTCTTATTTACAATAATCCAGGCATATCTTGTCTTCCTGCATCTCACTTCATTGTACTTTAAGATGTTACATTTGTTTACAAGTTCAAGATTGGTGGCAGCCCTGCAGCACAAAGTCAGTGGGCACCATTCTCCCACATAAGTTGCTCACTCTGTCTGTCTATGTCACATGGTGGTGTTTCTTATAAGATTTCCAATTTGTGATCAATGGTATTTGATACGATTATTATAATTGTTTTGTAGTTCTATGAACTTCACCCACATAAGACAAAAAACCTTGATCCACAAATTTCACCCATGAATCAGTATGTAGTCTATCTTCCTCTCCTACACCTACCTCTTCCATAAGACGCAACAATATGAAATTAGGCCAATAAATAACCCTACTTTAGCCTCTAACTGTTCAAGTGAAAGAAAGTCTCAGGTCTCTCTTTTTCAACCAAAAACTGAAATGATGAATTTGGGGTAGACACACTGCAAGTGAGATTTTAAAAAAAAGGAAGACGTCTCATGCCAGTCAAATGGGGAATGCAAAAGACACACCCTTAAAAGGTTCACCCTTCTGTGAACCCGTGAGTGATAAGAAGGCAGAACAACTTTGTTCCTGTCATGAAGAAAATTTGAGTGGTTTGAATAGAAACTCAAGCCACCACACATTTCCTTAAGCCAAAGCCTAACCCAGAGCAAGGCCCTAATTCTCAAGACTGAGCGAGATGAGGAGGCTGCAGAAGAGTTTAAAGCTAGTAGAGGTTGATTGGTGAGGTTTAAAGAAAGAAGCCACCTCCACAACATAAAAATGCAAATGAAACAGCAAGGTCTGATGTATCCAAAGATCTGCAGAAGAAAATAGATGAGGGCTGGAGCGGTGGCTCAGCGGTTACGGCGCTTGACTGGCATCCGCAAGTACGCAAGTTCAAACCCCAGCACCCACGTACACAACGGAGTCTCAGAACAACGAAAGCCATGTGAAAAACTAAAATAAAAATTGAATCTCTTTGTCTCTCTCTCTCACTGTCCCCTCTTTCTTAAAAAAAAAAAAAGAAAGAAAGAAAGAAAAAAGAAAGTAGATGAAGGTGGCCACACTAAACAAGAGATTCTCAGCATAACAAAATAGTCTTATATTGAAAGAAGGTGCCGTCTAGTAGTTTTGCAGCTAGAGAGGTGATATTAATGGCTGGTTTCAAATCTTCAAAGGACAGGCTGAGTCTCTTGTGAGGAGTTAATACAGCTGGTAACTTGAAATCGTAGCCAACACACATTATTCTTTAGAAAATGCTAAAGTCCTTAAAGACTTATGCCAAAGCTACTTTGCCTGTGCTCTCCAAATGGGACAATAAAGCCTGGTTGACAGCAAATCTTTCTAGAATGTGGTTTACTGGATTAGGTTAAGCACACTGTAGAGACCTGGTTCTCAGAAAGAAAGATCCATTTCAAAATATTGTCACTCTTAATGCACTGGTCACTGAAGAGCTCTATGGAGATGCACAAGGTTAATGTTGCTCTCATGCCTACTTACAACATCCATTTTGAAACCCACAGATTAAGAGTAATTTTGACTTCCACAACTTATGAGTTAGGAAATATATGTTGTAAGGCTATAGCTGCCCTAGACAGTGGTTCCTCTGATGTATCTGGACAAAGTAAATTGAAAACTTTCTGGAAATGAATCACCATTCTAAATTCCATTAGGAATACACACGGATTGGAGATGTAGCTCAGTGGTAAAATGCTTGGTATGCATGAGTCCTAAGGTTCTATCCCTGGCACAGCAAAGAAGAAAAGCAAAAAATAATTCACCTGTGATTCAAGACAGGAGGCTAAAATATCAAGATTCTCCTTGACAAATGTGCCAAAAACTTATATCAGAGAAAAGACAGCCCTTTTAATAAATGATGCTAGGAAAGCTGGTTACCCATATGTAGAAGAATGAAATTAGACCCTTATCTCTCACCCTGAGCAAAAATTAAATCAAAATGGATCAAAAACCCAGGAATTAGTCCAGACACTATGCAGTTTGTAGAAGAAAATGTAGGGTCAACATTCCAGCATATAGACACGGGTAACAACTTTCTCGCTGAGACCCCCTAAAGCTCAGAAGTTAATAAAGAGTTAATAAATGGTTTAGCATCAAATTAAAAAGCTTCTTACAGCAAAGGAAGCAATTAGGAATGTGAAGAGAGAATCCATACAATGAAGAACCTCTTTGCTAGCTACTCTCTGAAAGAGAATTAATATTTAGACTATATATAGACTCAAAAACGTGGGGCTGGAGCAGTGGCTCAGTGGTTACAGCACTTGCCTGGCATGCATGAGTACATGGGTTCAAACCCCAGCACCACATGCACAACAAGTTGTTCAAGCAACAAAAGCCACATGAAAAACCAAATAAAATTGATTCTGTCTCTCTCTCACTACCCCTCTCCAAAAAAAAAAAACTCAAAAAACTTTATACTAAAAAATCAATAACCCAGTTAATAAAATGACAAATGAACCAAACAGACACTTCTCAAAAGAAGAAATACAAATGACCAACAAATATATGAAAAGAATATTCAATGTCATTAACAATTAGGGAAATGCAAACCAAAACTACACTGTGATTTAATGTCACACAAGTCAGAATGGCCCTCATACAATTAATAATCAATGCTGGAGGGGATGTGGAGAAAATGGAACTCTTTTACACTTTTGGTGGGATTGTAAATTAGTACAATCACTATGGAAATCAGTATGAAATTTCTTCAAAAGGCTAGGCATGGAACCACCAAATGCACTACTCAGTGTTTATCCTAAAGCTTTAAGGTCATCATTCTATAGTGATATATGCATACCCATGTTTATAACAGCACAATTCACAATAGCCCAAATATGGAAGCAGCCTAGGTATCCACTGACTGGTTAATACATTAAGAAAATGTGATGTGTATATATACACACAATGGAGTTTTACTAGGCCATAATAAAAAATGAAATTATACTATTCACAGGAAAATGGATGGAACTGCAGACCATTATCCTAACCTAACATAGTCAAACTCAGAAGGTTTTCTGTTACATGTTGAAGCTGGGGAAGAAAAAGGTAAAGAAAGGTGAGGATGGATTTCATGAAAATCAAACAGAAATTAGTAGAGGAAAGGGACCAAGTTGAGGAAGCAGTGGAGGGGGCAGTGTTGGGAAGTGATCTTGGCCAAATTACATTATTATATTGTGTGCATGCATGACTGTGTAAAAACAAATCCCATCATGATGTAAAACTATAACGCACCAAAAAGCTGGGCATGGTGGTTAACACTTGTAAGCCCAGTGTCTCTGGAGGCTGAGGTAGCAGGATCACAAGTTCAAAGCAGCCTCAGCAATTTAGCAAGGCCCTAAGCAACTTAGCAAGACCCTGTCTCAAAATAAAAAATAAAAAGGGCTGAGGATGTGGTTCAGTGGTTAAGTGCCCCTGTGTTCAAACCATCCTGGATACCGAAAAAAGAGAGAGAGAGAGAGAGAAAGAAGCAGATTCTAACTGCCATGAATGACTTCAGCAGAGGATGTAAGTACAAAAGCAAAGGCGGTGGAAACAATAAAAGAGCTGGAATTAGAAATGGAGCTTAAATGGGACTAAATTGCTCCAACATTAAGGGAAAATATTAACAAATGAAGAATCGTGTCATATGGATGAACAAAGAAAGCAGTTTCCAGAGACAGAATCTGTTCCTGGTGAAGACGCTGTGAAAATTGTTGAAATGACAGCACAGAATCTTAAATATTACATAAGCTTAGTGGATAAAGCAACAGCAGGGTTTGAGAGCACTGGCTCCCATTTGGAAAGAAATTTTAAGGAGTAAAATATGTTATCCAACAATATTGCATACTACACAGAAACCTTTCATTAAAGAATCAATTGATGTAGCAAACTTCTTTGTCTTATTTAAGAATTTTCCATATGGGGCCGGTGTGGTGGCTCAGTAGTTATGGTGCTTACCTGGCATGCACAAGGACAAAGGTTTGAACCCCAGCACCACATACCCAAAGAAGTATTGGAACAATGAAGGTTACAGGAAGAGCTAAATAAAATTGATTCTCTCTTTCTCTCTCTCATTGTCCCTCTCTCTCTTAAAAAAAAATTGCCACAGATACCCCAGCTTTACACAATCACTGCACTGATTGATCTGCAGTCACTCAGCAACAAGGCAAGACCTTGCCCAGCAAGATGATTACCACTCACTGAAGACTCAGATGATCATTAGCACTTTTAGCAATAAAAATGCTTTAATTAAAGTATGTGCAGTGTTCAGCCATAATGCTCCTACAAACTTAATAGGTAACAGTATCTTATAGACATAACTTTTATGTGTACTGAAAAACTATACATTATCAGCAACCAAGTGCACAAACATTTTAAAATAACAATGATTGGACTTCATCCAGACAGATTAAATGAGACTATTGGAGTGGAGGGAGGATTGGTACTTTTAAACCCATATCCAGTTAATTATACTATGCAGTCAAGTTAAGGATCCTTATGAATATTTTGTGAACAATTTGTTATCTGGAAAGCTACCAGTTTATTCCACAATGTGATTTAATGAGACTTAAAAGAGTTTTATAGTATAGCTACTTTCTCTCCCCCAAAAAAGCTCTTCATAGGCTATTCAAAGACAAATTCTTTAAATTTTACATGTTTATTATATGGTAATCAAGCATCACTACTTATGACAGTATTTGTTTTGGTAGTAGAATAGGATAAAAATAGAATGCAAATTTGATCTGGCATATATTAAACATGTATACGGAAAAAATCTACAGATCCGTCATCAAAGCTGTTATTTGCGTGTCTAAACCTCATTCCTGATAATGTCCTTAAAAATGCCTAAAGCAATTGTTACAGAGGACTTGATCCTGGCTTAGAAATCTCCCTGTGTGATGGCTTGATTGTGTGTGTTCTCCCAAGTTCCGGTGCTGGAACTTAATGATCAATATCATGCCTGTAAGAGATGACTGGGCCATGAAGGTCCTCTCCTGTGCTTGGGGTTGAGGCCTCTATAAAAGAAACTTTTGGCTAGCTTGCCCCTGTGCCTTCTGTCATCTCCCAGGTGGGGATTCAATGTCTGGATCATTCAGCAAGCAGCCTCTCCCTAAATACGAAATGCCAGCTCTGTGATCTTGGACTTCAAGTCTCCAGAACTGTAAGGAAATAGTGCTTTATAAAGTCCCTAATCTTAAGTATACTGTTACAGCATCCAAAAACATACTAAGACCCTTACTGTTGCTAAAACCCTTCAAAGACCTAAGAGAATTCTGGAAAACTTGGCCCTGTGGCACAGAAATTAACCACAGACCATGTCACTGTGATTCAAAAATATTTAAAAGTTCACACCAATTTTTTCCACCTAAAGAAGCAACAGAAGGGCTGGAGCAGTGGCTCAGTGGTTACAGTGCTTGCCTGACATGTGTGAGGACAAGGGTTCAAACCCCAGCACCATGTACACAACAAAATGTCAGAGCAAGGAAAGCCATATGAAAAACCAAATAAAATTAATTCTCTCTTTATCCTTCTCTTTAAAAAAAAAAAAAAAGAAAGAAGGAACAGGAAATTTTTGCTTGCTTTGTACATGTTCAATTATAGAATTTCTGAGATGGTCAAAGAATGTTGGTTTCTATATCAAGCATAGTGTTCTTTCAGTCCAATTCATTTGTAAAGCAAAGATGTATTAGGATTTTTAAATACAGAAATATTTACAGGTCATTTTTTTCCTTTCTCTTTACCTGAGTCATCATATATTTAAAATTAATTTTTAAGTGCTGAGTAAACATGCTTTCATTCACTTTTCATTAATGTTAGTCTAATTAGTCTACTAGAAGATTGACTTTATCAGAAACTAATGGTATTATATAGTTTTTTTTATTATTATTTTTCACCAAAGTGGAACCTATGGTGGTAGAATTCCCAGACCCATCAGCCTTTCGAGGAAACTACCATCATATTCTACAATAGGTGACCCCACCTTCTCATGAACAAGTAATTGTATGCTGGCAAAAATTTTTAGCATATACCTAAGAGAGACATGTTATATCACACAGAAATAAACCACCCAATCAGAACCATATCTTATGATGTTGAAGTGTGTGTTTGCTTTAGTTTGTGTGTGTGTGTATACTCATGCCTCGGTAGTCAAGAAGGATGTTCCCACGCTCCCCGCAGATACCAAATAGTGCAAAAGCTCAAATCCATTATATAAAATGGCCGAGGATTTCGATATAACCTACATACATCCTCCTATACACTTAAATCACCTCTAGGTTCCTTACAATATTTAATGCAGTGTAAATGCTCTCTAAATAGTTGCTATATACTTGTGTTGATAAGAAAATAATGACAGAAAGTCTGTACATGTTCAGTATATCACTATCCAAATATTTTTAGTCCATGGTTACAGAGATTATGGATTATGAGGATCAATTGTGCATGAAAATACAATTTTAAATCACCAAACCTTTTGTTGGGACATAAACCAACCACACATTTCAAATTTGAAAATTGGAGAAGAAAAGCTGCTTGCTGAGAATTATACTTTGTGATCAGCATATAATGGAATAGCAATGGTGTTTCCAACAGAAGAAGTATTTTCCACAGTAAAGGAGTGGAAGAAGCATGTGTATTAGTTTTCTACTGGTGCCATAATAAACTCACCCAATATTCATGTTTCAAAACAGCATAAATATATTATTATCTTTCAATGCTGAAGGGTACAAGTTCAGGAGAGGTTGACCAGGCCAGAGTCATCTAAGTTAGCAGGGTGTCTTCTTCGCTGGAGATTCTAGAAGGTAATACATTGCTTGCTTTCATGTTGATGGCAGAATTTAGCCCCTTGTGATTGATGATGGTAGGACCGGGGTCCTTGGTTTCAAACCAGCTGTCAGCTGAGGGCCATTCCCAGCTTCTGGAGATTGCCCACTTTCCTTGGCTCATGGGCCCCTTCCTCCATCTTCATTTAGCAATGGCAGGCTGAGTCCTTACATCGTAACTTTTTGACCTACACTTCTGATTAAATTTTCCACCTTGAAGGTCTCATCCAATTACATTGGGTACATTCAGATAATCTAAGGTAATTTTCCCATTACAAGGTCTACTAGTTAACACCTTTGATTCCATCTGATGTCATATTCCCTTTTTGACATATAGCATTGCATATTCACCTCCATAACACTAGGATGTAAAGACGGTGGTGGTCAAAATCCTGCCTATCATAGTAGAAAGAGATCTTGGCTGCTCTGTCAGGCATACTCCTGGAAAGTGGTGTCTTGACAATGGAAATTTATTTATTGTGATGATTTTTTTTTTGACAAGGCCATCTTTCAGTAAATGTGTCTGTCTGGCTTATCTTATTTTACTGGACAAGCTATTTTCAAAATGAACTCTTTTTTAAGACAGAGAAAGAGAGAGATTTAATTTTTTTAATCTTGTTTTATTGTTTTTCCTCCATTTAGTCGTATATGTGGTGATGGGGATGCAGCTTTACTGCAAAGCCACCTCTCTAGTCCCTCAAAATGTATTCTTAAGTGTCCTCATTAAATCATCTGCTAACAATCTGGCAGGAAGTGATTTTGCATATTGAAAAGGAATTTGCTAGTCCTCATGTATTAATATGTATATTAATGTGTATATATGTATATAATATATCTCACTGTGAATTAATAAATTTCTGTGCACCTAGGAGAGTACGACCATCCTCTGAGAGGCAGATCAAAGCTTAGTGTGCTAGTAGGTTGCAAATGACACAGTGCTTAGCACTCACCAACCTCCAGGACTCTCAAACTTTAAACGTGTACAGAAATCATCAGACACTGCTATTGCTGTTGCTGCTGATCTATAGCAATGCAAACATCTAAAGACCCTTGCTAGTCAAAGAGAAATAGTCAGTCTAGTCGCTTCACCTGGAAGTTTGCTAGAAATACAGAATTTTAGGCCTTATTGAAGATTGACTGATTAGAATGTGAATCCTCATAATTTTTTTTACATAGTAATAATTAAGAAGCATTAGTCTAATACTAGTAGTTTTTAAAGAACAAGCATCATTGACATCATCTAACAACTTGCTTAAAGAAATACAAATTTGCAATCTCCACTGCAAATCCATTCAATATAATCTCTGGAACTGGGACCTGGTAATCTATTAAGTCATACAGATGATTCTGATGCAAGCTAAAGCTTGGAACCACTGCTGTAGATCAATGGGTTCTCGAACACTGCTGCACATTAGAATCATCAGGAGAGCTTTAAAATTTTCCAGTAGCCCTGTCATATCTTGCAAATTAAATCAGAATATTGTGTGATGGGAGATGGCCAACACCAAAGATGGGAGTCTTCAAAAGATTCCCAGTGTTTCTGAAGAGAAGCAAAATTATGCAACCAACACATGATAATAAATTCACCACCATAAATGGCAATTCTAGCAGAGTTCTTCTGTTATCTGCACGTATGAATCATCTTGTTGGTGCCAGAATCCCATTTCTGGAATGCTGGTTTAGTACTCAGAATCAGGATTGCTTTCTTCCTTTCATTTATTTCAACTTATGAAAAACTCACTGTTTTGATATACTGTTCTATGGGTCTTCATAAAAGTATGGAACCATGTCTCCACCTCCAGATTCATGATACCAAAAAAAATTCAATTATTCACAAAAGTCCCTCCTACTTACCTTTGAGTCAGGACCTTGTTGAAGGTAGTGATGTGATAAGGCAGTTAGCTTAAGAGACTCCATGTTTGTACTCTAGATGAGCTCCCCTGAGTATGGAAAGTCTTAAGGTATGTTAGGCTCCTAGGTATTGTGAGCCCAAGAGGCTGTGAGTCTTACAGAATGTTCTGTAGGCATTGGCAACCAAGATGCAATTGTTCTTGTTGCACAACGTGATTGATATAACTGCATTCTTTGGCTTCTGTAAATGGGCTTACTTTGTGCACCTACTTCCCGCCCCCAGTGCCTAGGAGGATATGATTTTTGCCTTTATAAGATCCTGCAAAGAGAGAATCAGAGCTGTACTCTGAACAGCAGTTTGCTATGGAGGCAGTCTCTAGCCTGCTAATAGACTCTCCATTTGGCCTTCATCGGTCTTGGCTTGATCTCTCACTGGTTATCTTGCAACAGTGAGCTGTGCTCTTGGGGCCTACATCCTGTCCCAAGTCCCTTTCTCTCACTCTCTTTGCTTCCTTGCTGCTGCAAGGTGGACAGTTTTCCCCTTCCATCATGATGTTCTACATTACCTAAGGCCCAAAGCAATGAAACCAACCTACCATGGACTGTAACCATGAGCTAAAATAAATCTTGCCTCTTCAAATTGCTGTTCTCAGATATATTCTTACCATGATGAAAAGCTAACACAGCATCTTTTCCATCCAGCTGTTTACATATATTCTTTGTAGCATCCTTTACACCTACTGAAACAGATGAAGCAAGATGGAAGAACAGGACTCTTCATCAGTAATTCCACTGAATAACCAAAGAGAGTTCTTCAATCTGAAAGGAAACTCTTAGTAACATGGAAATATCTGCAAGTATAAAATCACTGGTCAAACTAAGTACATAGTCAGATTCATAATATACTATAATAGCCGTAGGCAATATATCCTATAACAAATGGGTAAAGATAAGCATTTTCCTGAGTTCTATAATCTATTCTAGCAAATAAGGAGAGGGTGTGGGAACTTTGATTTATAGCTATTTGGTCAAGTAAAGGTCATAGCATGGGTCTTCCAGCCGACATGTGTGTAGAGGACATCTTGGAGGACCGAGCCCCTAACCTGTGCAATCTCATGCTATCTCCAGGTGGCATCGGAATGTAGTCATTCGATAGGATATCCAGGTGGAGTGTGGGGAGTGGTGCTTTGTGCATGGGGAAGAAAGTCCAAATATGTGAGGAACTGTACATTATGGAAGTTACTAAGAGCCATGAGTGGATTGAGATAATGGGACAGACAGCTCTTATTTTACACATGTTTTCTTACCTCTTACAAGTAATATGCTTCAAACTTCTCTTGCAGCACCTTGGGACAGATGGTTTTCCATGTTTTGTGAGCATCTTCCCACCATCAACAATAAGGTTTCTCTTTCTGCTAAGCTTAGAGTAGACCTATCTTTGGGTTCATGCAACACGCCCAGTCATAGTCCTAACTCACCTGTTGCTTGATCTTGTTGATCTGGTTGTGGGGATTCTGTTTTGCTCTGAGAAAACCTTGGGCTTAGAAGTCATTGTGTCTCTCCGTTTCAGATGCATGCTCTTCTCAATGACCCTGCCTCATTCCCAGCTATGGTTTTTGACCAACTATGTATTCTTGTCTCCTCTCCAGGAAAAACATGAATTTTTGGTTGGTTGGTTGATTGGTTGGTTGGTTGGCTGGTTGGTTGCTTTCTATTTTCTGCTCTCCTCTCCCATCTTCAACGTATGTCTTCTATATCTATCACCAGGGGCTCCATGATGTCTTGACAGCCAACACTAATTCTCCACCATTTTTTTTCTATTCTAGTTGAATTCTTCTCATAGTATCCTATTACTATATAAGTTACAATTAAGCAAATGCTTAAATCCTATTGTTCCCTGCAAAAACCTATCTCTTCTGACATTTTTTGTTTATTTGTTGAACATAGTCATAGGAAGGGATTGTTGCCACATAATCATGATCATATGCAGCCAAGGCTGATACCAGTTCATGATTTCTACCCTTTGGGTTCTCCCGATCCCATGTTTTCCCTACTTTACCCCTATGTTAGTTGGGCTTCTCATAGAAATTGAAGGTTCTCCACTGGGTTGAAAACCCCCCTACTCCCTCTCTCCAGCTGCCTTGATACCCCTCTTATCCCACCCATCACCATTCCTCCCTCCCTTCAGAATCATAGGCAAGATTCCCCCTGCTCATGTAAAATTCACCCATGTTAAGGTTCATATTAGCTTAACCTACTTTCAGTCTGTTTCTCATTGTATTCTAGCTTCCACATGTGAAAGAAAACTTTCGGTCCTTGAGTCTCTTAGTTTGGGAGCATACTTAGCATAATTTTTTTCCATCTCCATCCATTTGTCTGCAAATGCCATGATATCATTCTAAAAGCAGAATAGAATTCCTTTATATACATGTACAACAGTTTTTGAATCCACTCGTCCAGTGAGGGGCATTCTGGTTTGGTTCCATAGTTTAGGTATAGTAAATGGAACTGCTACAAACACTGAGGAAGTTGTACCTCTCTAATATGGGAAAATACCCAGGAGTGGGATAGCTGGGTCATAAGGTGGTTCCAGCCATAGTTTTTTGAGCAGTTTCCACACTGCTTTCCAGAGTGGCTGTACAAGCTTGCAGTCCTACCAACAGTGTGAAAGTGTTCCTCTCTTACCACAACCTTTCTAGCATTTGTCATTGTTTATATTCTTCATTTTTGTCATTCTGAGAGGAGAGAGATAGAATCTCAGTGAAGTTTTCATTCCTTTTGTCTGATTGCTAATGATGTAGAGCATTTTCTCATATGTTTATGGGTTTTTTACTTTCTCCCTTGAGAAATTTCTATTTAGCACCCTAGCCCATTTATTGATTGGATCATTTGTGGTTTTGGTGTTCAGTTTTTTTAGTTCTTTGTATATTCTGGATATTAGCCCTCTGTCAGAAAAGTAGCAGGCAAAGATTTTCACCCATTCTGTGTGTTCTCTCTCAACACTCTTGACTAATTGTTCAGCTGTGCAGAAGCTTTTTAGTTTAATGGCATCCCATTCATTTATACTTGGCTTTAATTCTTGCTCTATGGGAGTCTTATTAAGGAAAATAGTGCCAACCCCTATGTCATGGAGTATTGATCCTATTTTTTCTTCAAGCAATTATATAGTGGCTAGTTTAATGTCCAGATCCTTGAACCATTTTGATTTGATTTTTGTGCAGGGTGAGAGGTAAGGATCCAATTTCACTTGTCTGCATATGGCTGTCCAGTTTGTCCACCACCATTTGTTGAACAGGCTGTCCTTCCACACTATGCTTTTGCCACCTTTACCAAATATCAGATGGTTGGGGTTGGAGCAGTGGCTCAGAAATGATGGTGCTTACCTGGCATGCGCAATTGCACAGGTTCAAACCCCAGCACCCATGTACACAACTAGGTATCAGAGCAATGAAATTCATGTGAAAAACTCAATAAAAATTGATTCTCTGTCTCTCTCTCA
>PVKS010018039.1:0-40853 GCA_004027875.1 Aplodontia rufa
TTTTCACATGGCCTTAGTTGCTCCAACACTCAGTTGTGTATGTGGTGCTGGGGTTTGAACCCAGGTCCTCGTGCTTGCCAGGCAAGCGCCAAAACCGCTGAGCCACTGCTCCAGCCCCCTAGATTATTTTCTTGATAAAATTTTTAATACGGTTTGCTAGTACTTTATTAAGGATTTTTGCATCCAAGTTCATCAGGGATATTGGTCTGTAGTTTCTTTTTTTGATGTATCCTTGTCAGGTTTTGGTATCAGAGTTATGGTTGCTTTGTAAAAAGTGGATGGGAGCATTCCCTCCTTTTCAATTTCTTGAAATAACTTAATAAGGAGAGATGTTAGTTCCTCCTCAAAAGTGTGGTAAAAATCATTGGAAAAGCTCTCCAGTCCTGGGCTTTTCTTCTTTGGTAGACTTTTAATAGTAATATGGATTTCAGTGCCTGTGATTGGGTTATTTATGAATTTCAGTATCCTCCTGATTCAATTTAGGGATGTTGTATATGTCAAGAAATTTATCCATTTCCTCCAAATTATCAATTTTAGAGGAGCATAGGGTTTCAAAATATGATCTTATAATTTGTTGGATTTCCAAGGGATTTCCAGTGGTGATCACTCCCTTTTCATTGGAGATTCTATTGATTTGCTTCATTTCCCTCCTTCTCTTGGTTAGATTCACTAGTAGTCTGTCTATCTTGTTTATTTTTTCAAAGTACCAGCTCTTTGTTTCATCAATTCTTTTTATTGTTTTTTTTTTTGTTCTCAATTTCGTTGATTTCAGCTCTGATCTTGATTATTTTCTGTCTTCTGCTGGCTTTGGGGTTAGATTGTTCTTCCTTTTGAAGGGCTTTGAGATGAAGCATAAGCTTATTTATTTGGGATCTCTCTTCATTTTTAATGTGGGCACTCAGTGCTATGAATTTTCCCCTTAGGAAAGCTTTCATGCTATCCCAGAGGTTTTGATATGTTGTGTCTCCATGAATATATGTGCTTTCTGTTATGATTATTCCCATTGATCACTAGGGTCATAGCATTGTGGTCTGAAAGGACACATGAGATAATGTCTACTTTTTTATATTTGCTGAGATTATCTTTATGAACCACAATATGGTCTATTTTGGAAAAGTATCCATGTGCTGCAGAGAAGAAGGTGTATTCTGCTAACTTGGGATAGAAAATTCTATATATGTCTATTAAGTCCATTTGGTTTATGGAGTTATTTAGGCTGGAGATTTCTTTATCGATTTTTTGTTTTGATGATCTGTCTGATGGTGACATCGGAATGTTGAAGTCTCCCTGTATTATTGTTTTGTGATCCACGAGAGGTTTGATGTCGTGAAGTAATTTATTCACGTAGTTGGGTGCATTGTTGTTTGGAGAGTAAATATTAACTATGGTTATTTCTCCTGTTGAAGATTCCCTTGTAGCATTAAGTAGTGGCCTTCTTTGTCTCTTTTGATTGATTTATTATTGAAATTAACTTTGTCGGATATAAGTATAGTGACACCGGCTTGTTTTCTTGGGCCGTAAGCATGGTAGAATTTTTTCCATCCTTTCACCCTTAATCTGTGGATGCCTTTGCCTGTTAGATTAGTTTCTTGTAACCAGCATAAGGTTGGATTCTGTTTTTTGATCCAGTCTGCAAGTCTGTGTCTTTTAAGTGGTGCATTTAGACCATTCATATTCAGTTTTAAGATAGAAGTGTATAATTGATTCATAGACATTGTGTCTTATTTAGCTAGTTCTGTGGTTGCTTTGGTTAGTTCTTGCTGTGATACTTTCACTGAATTTCTTCAGTTTGTGGATTTTGGCCATCAAGTGCTTGTTCTTCTCTTTGGAGTATTTCCTTGAGAATTCTTTGTAGGGCAGGATTTCTGATGACAAATTCTGCCAGTTTTGTTTTATCATGGAAAGTTTTTATTTCTCCATCAAATGTGAAGCTGAGTTTTGCTGGGAATAGAATTCTAGGCTGCATGTTGTGGTTATTTAGATGTTGAAAGTTATTATTCCAAGACTTTCTTGTTTCCAGACACTGGGTTGAAAAGTCATAGACAATTCTTATTGGCTTGCCTCTGAATGTGATTTGGCGTTTCTCCCTTGCTGCTTTTAATATTGTTTCCTTGGTATCCCTGTTGTACATTTTGAATATAATGTGTCTTGGTGAGTTTCTCTTTTGATTAGGCCTATTGGGTACCCTGTAAGCTTCCTGGATGAGCATGTCAGATTCTATTTTTATGTGAAAAGTTTTCTTTCACGATCTCTTTGAGAATATTCCTCATACCATTGGTGAGTGTCTCAATTTCTTCCTGTATTCCAATTACTCTCAGATTGTTCCTTTTCATTTCATCCCAGACATTCTTGAAATACTGGTCATGATCTCTTAATTGTTTTTCTTTTTTGGTGTTGGTGAGCTCTAGCCTGATCAACCTGTCTTCATTATCAGAAGTTCTTTCTTCAATAGCAGAGGTTCTATTTTCTACTGAAGTTAGCCTATTATTGAATTCTTGCATGGTCCCTCTCATGTCATTGACTGCAGACTTGAGGTCTGTAACTTCCTTTTTCAGATAATCTAATTCTTTAATGATTGAGTCTTTTAATTCTTGAGTTTTTTTCAGTTATTCCCTTCATTATCTCCTCTTTTAAGTCCTTGTTCATTTTTGTTATCATCTCATTGATATATTGTTCTAGATTTTCATCCTGATCCCTGGCCATAGTCCCCTTACTAGGGGAGTTGTGTTGGATTGATATGAACCTCTTCAAGTTTGATTGATCATGTCTGAAGAGATTCTTCTCTCTTATTTGCCAGGTGAACCCTCAAAATACTGGAGAAAAGCTGGAGATTTCCTGATCAGTCACGGAGATCCTGGGGAAAGCTTTTCTCTTCAGATTGCCATCTTGGGTCTCCCCCAGTATAGATTCTTTTATGACTGAGTTTTTTACCATGATCTCTGTGAGATTTACTCGTATCATCTTATATAACTAAATCATGACTTTTAATGCCTGTATGTAATTTTATAGCATAAATATACTACTATTTTTCTTTTCTTCTGTGGATGCGAATTTAAATCATTTTAAGTATTTGAGCTACCATATATGATGTGGCTCTGGGTTTATACATATTCAGGTGTAGACAGTCAGATTAGATCAAGTATTTATACCACTATGATAAACCCTGACATGTTTCTTCCTGATGACTTATTCAGAATTTGCTATTCTTTACAGACTTAAGCTTCATCCTTCACTTTTGTGATTGTGTCTTTACAACCCTCTGGTTCAATTGCCAACATCCAATTCTGTTTTCTCCTACTAAGAATTGGCTGCTCTCAATGACACAGCTAAATGTGGGCAACACTCCATTAAACTGTGGTATCCAAAACAACTTATCTTTGTTAAATGAGTATACTTTGCTTGTGTGAAAGACTCTGCCATTGTCCTTTCTGGAGCTTGCTTTGTAGGAAATGGGAGATCATTTTCTTCTTTTATGATTTGAAGCTCTCATGTTATTGTTGATCCCCAATTAAAGAAAATGTGCAAAATGGCACTCAGGTCTTGTACTGCATGTCATATTCTGCAGCTAGTAAGGAAAATACAGTTCCCTGCATGGTGCATACAATTGTGAAGAAAAAAAGAGAGAAGGCAACACACTGTTGTAGTCATAACCAAGGCCCATGATTTAGGGAATCTATATTACAGGGAACCACAGGGAGTGAATTGCCATCTATCTGCCTCATACGCATTTTAATTATACCAGTAACTTTGGCAGGGAGATGTCATCTAGCCCTGTGCTAAGACACATTCTTTGTAAAATTAAAATTGTTCTCTTAGGAGGAGGTATATGCATAGTGAGATGCAGACACAAACATAAGGCCTATTTATTTGAAAGTAACTACTGAAACAAGATGAGACTGGAGATTTTACATATTATACAGATATAGATGTATCATTGTGTACTTTCATTTTTAGGACAGCCCCAAAATTACTATGACATTCATAAAGAAAATTAAAATGTATACATACATACACACACACATATATACATATATATATATGTATATCTATATCTATTATCTATATACCTGTTTAACAGGTAATTTCAAGAAATCAATTAGAAGAAAGCAAGTCTCTTTAAAATTTCCACATGAAAATTAATTTCTCTGATTTGTACTTAAGTTTATTTCTTGGAATCTTATAAAATTTCAGTTTCAAGGTAACAATGTTCTTCAAATAATTTAACAATAATTCATCTAAAATTTCTATTTAAATGATAAATGCAAAATAATAAAGAAAAATACATTAAGAAGGAATTTCCCCCTTTGCTTTTGGACACTTATCTCCTCCCTGCTTGATATTTCAACAATTATGTAACTAGTATATGCGGTTTGACATGACCTCTCAAAATATCTTGAATTTTGTAAACTCACCTCTTACACAAACCTTCTGTTCCCCTACTAAATCTCATTTCTGCACATTGCATCTCCATGCCTCCATTCACTCATTCATTGGACTGTGTCTTAGACAGCACTAGTACAGTTGAAGACCACATGCTCTCACTGAACTATCATACTAAACTTCTCTTGCCACCCTACTCCTTCCTTTACCCATTCCTTGGATTCATTCAAAGGCCAGAGTGAAACTTTGGAATTAAAAGTTAGATCACACATTCCTCTGTTCAAAATCTCTCAGTGATTTTTAGAACAGTATTTAAGATCCAACCCTATAGTTCATCTCTGATGTTATATCTTGCTAGATTTTTTTCTGACTCTATCTCAGCTACATTGATCTGTTTTCCTTTTGGAATATACTACACAGAGTCTTCCTTAAGTCTCTTTTCATTCATTGTGCTACTGGGAGTTTTTTTTCCCCCTCAGGTAATTTCATAACTATTCCTTTAGCTTCCTTCAAGTCTTTGCTCAAGTATTAGTTTAAAAAGAATTCTAAATTTAATATATAAAATAGTACTTTCCTTCTGCCTGTCATTAAACCGTTCTTCAAGTTTTTAAATAGTTTATTTCCTGTGTGTCTTATTTTCTAACACTTGCCATTAGAATTTAAGATCCCTAAGACCAGAAACAGGTTTTTTCACAGTGGCAATCCTGGAATAGAAGTTCCCAGTATGTAGTAAGTGCTCAATGAATACTTTCTGAATAAATGAGTAAATATATACCAGACAGGAAAACTAATGAGGATGCCAGGAATCCTGAAGTTAGTGTTATAGTTTGGCAAGATTACTTTGGCAACCATTTCAACAGTTATGCGATCCTAACATTAATTTTTGAAGTGTTGTGGGAGAGATTATCCACATTGATTCAGAATGATAGATCTGAAAATACAGCAAGTGCCAGGAGATGAAACTCTGTTAGCCTATGATGCATATTGTAAAATAATCAACTAAATTTATAACCAGAGTATGAGTGGAGTAACATTACCAGTGAAGACATAGCTTTCTTATGGTTAGTGGCAAGTCTATAAAAATGGTAAGAGTAAACATTTATATAATGTTTACCGTTTGCCAAGTTCCATTTTAAATACTTTATATTCACTAAATAGATGATCATAATTATTTGCTTCTTAAAGTTGAGATGACTGAACTACAGATGACTAATAATTAGCCCATGGTTCCACATCTTGTTAGTGAGAGAGAGAATTCAAACCCTGGCATTCTGGTTTCCAGGGTCCCTGCTTTTAAACAGCACACACTTTGATGGCATAAGGAATTAAAGGACTATAGGGTGAGTTTGCTGCTAACCTCAATGGGTAGCTTAAATTATAAAGGCTGAAAAGCTGAAGTCTAACACTCAAGGCAAGAAAAAATCATGGAATTTCTAAATCTCAGTGATAAGAATCTCATGTCAATTTTAGTTACTGGGCTAAAGCAGCTGAAATAAAAACTCATAATATGAATCTGTGTATAGCTGTGAGTTGTATTCAAAGCTTTTACATATCTCTCAGTAAAAGATAAGTGTTTGTTTGAGGGAAAATTTGGTGCCCCAAGAATTAGATCGAGGCCACATGTACCCACTATTTGCTTTGCTGCTGCTGTTCCCTCAATGCTCATGGTTACAAAGGAGGAGAAATTGATCCTGGTTAAAGTTGTCTCCCTCATGTCCTAGTAATTCACAGAATAGAATATAGCAACAGTCCTGTCTCAAAATACAAGTCTGTAAGGGGTGTTGATCACATTAATGCAAAAAGAAAAAGGGAAATATGTCATTTCAGGGAAGAAACCTATCTTGTTCTCCACACTGTCTGAAATGAGAAGAAACGTGAAGCACAGAGATACACAGATCAATAAACAATGGTTTATGATTTTGTTGGATGGTTAAGGGTTTGGATAGAGTAGGATGAGAGAACTGGTGACAGGTGAGTTATGGAGGAGTCATGTAGTTCAGTATCTCAGAACGGGCCCAGGGTGTGAGGCTGCATGTGAGTACAGGGAGAAGTTCCCACCCTGCAGGAGTTTTAAGTAGAGAGTAGTGTTTGATTGCTAAATGGCACTTGTCCTCTTTCCTTAGCTATCCCAGGCTTACTCCATGGGTTCACTGTAAAGTACTCAGGGTGCTTATTAAGGAGCCCCCAATATGCATTAACACTTAATAAGTTAAACTCAAATTTTGAAACACTTGGTCACAGACTTAGCACACTACACTTCAAGGTTTCATGCCTATAGACAGCCTTTTGATGTAAGTTAAAAAAAATCAGCTACAATACCACCATGCAAGTATTAATACACACAGTGATCTCATACTTATTATTGCTTGTGGCCAAGAAATTCTTTTATTATTATTATTATTATTATTATTATTATTATTTATTAGATGATATAGAGTTACAATTGAGGGGGAAACATTATCAAATATTCCAGAACAAATGAATATATACTTAGTTGTCTAGGGCTAATGCCATGTCATGGATGCCCAGGTTGGCTTCCCCATGTTGCTGTTTCCCCCAGAAGAACCGCTGAATTAAATGGATATCTCGTGGAGGTCAGACATCACCTCTTGAGATGATTTCCCTATATTCGGTTCCTCCAGTCTCCTAGGTGATTTTCCTAAGCCATCCCCCCACCCTGTCCCCCAGCCTAGGCCTCCAAGTATCCTAGGGAGTCATCTCCCTGTTGGGAAAAGAATCATACAATTTGAAGTTATTATTAGCTTTGCTGTCTAACATACAGCTTCCCGATGTATTCTAACTTCCACAGATGAGAGATACCATTTGGCCCTTGAGTCTCTGAGATTGGGATACTTCACTTTGCATAATTCTTTCCATCTCCATCCATTTGATCTCAAAAGCTATAATATCATCTTCTCTAATGGTCGAGTAGTAATACATTGAGTATATATACCAAAGTTTTTGTATCCACTCGTCAAGTTAGGGGCATCTGGGTTGGTTCCATAATCTAGCCATAGTAAATTGAGCTGCTATAAACATTTATGAAGCCACATCACTATAATATGCTGATTCTAACTCTTTTGGGAGAATACTCATTAGTGGGATAGCTGGGTATTAAGGTGTTTCCATCCTTAATTTTTTAAGGATTCTCCACACTACTTTCCATAGTGGCTGAAACACTTTGCAGTCCCACCAAAAGTGTGACAATGTTCCTCTTTTCCCACAGCCCCTCCAGCATCTGTTGTTGTAGGAATTTTTCATTTTTGCCACTCTAACAGGAGTGAGGTGGTATCTCATTGAAGTTTTGATTTGCATTTCCCTTATAGCTAATGTTGTAGAGCATTTTCTCATATACTTATGGGCTTTCTGGACTTCCACTGGTGAGAAGATTCTTTTAAGATCTGTAGCCCATTTATTGATTGGTTTATTTGTGAGTTTGGAGTTTAGTTTCTTTAGTTCCTTGTATATTCTGGATATTATCCCTCTGTCCAAGGTGTAGCAGGCAAAAGTTTTCTCCCATTCTGTTGGTTCTCTCTTGATGCTCTTGACTAGATCTTTAGCTGTGCAAAAACTTTTTAGTTTAATTGCATCCCATTCATTTATTCTTGATTTTACTGCTTGAACAATGGGAGTTTTGTTGAGGAAGGCGCTGCCGACTCCTATGTGCTGTAGTGTTGATCCTATTTCTTTTCCTGGTAAGTTTAAAGTTGTTGGCTTAATATCCAGATCTTTGACCCATTTAGATTTAATTTTTGTGCAGGGTGAAAGATAAGGATCCAGCTTCAGTTGTCTACACATGACTGTCCAATTTGTCTGACACCATTTGTTGAACAGGCTATCTTTCTTCCACACCATGCTTTTACCCCCTGTATCTAATATCAAATAGTTAAAGATATGGGGGCTTGTCTCAGGATCTTCTATTCGGTTACACTGGTTTTCGGTTCTGTTTTGATACCAATACCATGCTGTTTTTGCTACTACAGCTCTGTAGTATAATTTCACGTCAGGGATTGAGATACCCCCAAATTCTTCTTTCCTGTACAATAATGTTTTAGCTAGTCTTGGTCTCCTGTTATTCCATATGAACTTGAGAATTGCTTTTTCTATATATGTGAAGAATGCCATTGGTATCTTGATGGGGATTGCATTAAATCTGTATAGGGCTTTGGGTAGAATGGCCATTTTTTATTATATTAATTCTGCCTAACCATGAGCATGTAATGTTTTTCCATCTACTCAGGTCTTCTGTAATTTATTTTCTTAGAGTTTGATAGTTTTCTTTGTGGAGGTCCTTAATATCCTTTGTAAGGTTAATGCCCAAGTATTTCATTTTTTGGAGGAGTTGGTGAATGGGAGAGATTTCTTGATTTCTTCTTCTGCAGATTTGTTGCTGGAATAAAGGAAGGCTAGTGACTTACTGGAGTTGATCTTGTAGCCAGCTACTTTGCTGAAAACTCCTATAAGCTCTAGGAGTTTTCTGGCTGAGGTTATTGGGTCTTCTAGGTATAGAATCATGTCATCAGTGAATAGAGATAACTTAACTTCCTCTTTTCCTATACGAATACCTTTAATTTCTTTGTCTTGCCTGATAGCTCTGGCAAGGGTTTCAAGGATTATATTGAACAAGAGTGGGGATAGCGGACAGCCTTGTCTCGTACCTGAATTCAGTGGAAATGCTTTCAGTTTTTCTCCATTGAGGATAATGTTGGCTATTGGTCTGTTGAAAATGGATCTGACATAGTTAAAGTATCTTCCCTTGATTCCTATCTTTTCCAGAGTTTTGAGCATAAAGTAGTGTTGAATTTTATCAAATGCCTTCTCTGCTTCAATTGAGATGATTATATGATTTTTGTTTTTAATTCTGTTTGTGTGGCGAATCACTTTATTGATTTGCGTATGTTGAACCAGCCTTGTTTTCCTGGAATGAAGCCCACTTCATCATGATGAATTATCTTTTAAATGTGCTTTTGTATCTGATTACCTAAAATTTTATTAAGGACTTTTGCATCAATGTTCATCAGGGAAATTGGTCTGTAGTTTTCTTTTCTTGACAAGTCTTTGTTGGGTTTTGGAATCAGTGTAATGTTAGCTTCATAAAAAAGTGTCTGGGAGTGTTGCCACTCTATCAATTTCCTGGAAGATCTTGTAGAGGATCCGTATTAGTTCTTCTGTGAGGGCTTGGTAGAATTCTGCCGTATATCCATCGGGACCTGGGCTTTTCTTTTTGTGGAGAGCTTTGACTGCTGTTTCAATTTCACTATCCGTGATCGGTTGGTTTAGATTTTCAATGTCCTGCCGTGTTAAAGAGTGTATGTCATATATGTGTAAGAACCTGTCCATATCCTCCAGGTTACCAAACTTTGCAAAGTATAAATTTTCAAAATAGGTTCTGATAATCTTCTGGATCTTGGATGAGTCTGTGGTGATATCCCCATTTTCATCTTTGATTTTTTTTATTTGCATTCTTTCGTTCTTCCTTTTGGTGAGGTTGGCAAGGAGTCTGTTGGATCTTGTTTATTTGTTCAAAGAACCAACTCTTAGTTTTGTTAACAGTTTGTATTGTTTTTTTGTTCTCTATTTCGCTGATTTCAGCTCTGATTTTGTCTTCTGTTAGTTTTGGGTTTGGATTTTTCCTCTTTTTGTAGTAGTTTGAGTTGAAGCATAAGGCTATTTATCTGGTCTCTTTCTAGATTTTTGGTGTATGCACTCAGTGCTATAAATTTTCCTCTTAAGAATACCTTCATACTGTCCCAGAGATTTCAGTACGATGTTTCCTCATTTTCATTCAATTCCAAGAACTTCTTAATTTCTGCTCTTATTTCCTCTTTTACTCATCCTTCGTTTAAAGGGAATTATTCAATTTCCAAATATTTGAGTAGTTTCTGTTGTTTCTCTTGTTGTTGAATGCTAAGATCATAGCATTATGATCTGACAGAATACATAGGATTATATCCAATTTTTTATATTTGTTAAGGTTATCTCGGTGAACTAGGATGTGTCTATTTTAGAGAAGGATCCATGAGCCATTGAGAAGAAGGTAAATTCAGCTGTCTTAGGATAGAATATTCTGTAGATGTATGTTAAGCCCAATTGATTAATAGAGTTGTTCAGATTGGAGGTATCTTTATTGATTTTTTTATTTTGATGATCTGTCTAGAGTTGATAGTGGTGTGTTGAAGTCCCCCAGCATTATTGTGTTGCGATCAATGAGGGGATTAATGTACTTAATTACTTTTTCCATATATTTGGGGGGATTGTAATTGGAAGCATAAATGTTAATTATCATTATATCTTCTTTGTGGAGTGGAGTGTCCCTTTTAGTGTGATAAAGTGACCCTATTTGTCCTTTCTGATTAGTTTTAGCTGGAAATTAATTTTATCAGAAATTAGAATCGCCACACTAGCTTGCTTCTTTGGACCACAGGCTTGGTAGACATTTTGCCATCCTTTTACTTTCAGCAGCCTGTGTCTATTTTTGAGTGTCAAATGTGTCTTTTGCAGGCAACATATTGTTGGATTTTGTTTTTTTGATCCAGTGGGTCAATCTGTGTCTTTTAATTGGGCATTGAGACCATTCACATTCAAAGTTAGAATAGATATGGGAGGCTGAGTCTCAGACTTTGTAACAATTACAGAGTTTTGAGTCATCTTGGAAGTCAATTTGTGTATAATATGATTATTGACTTGCCCTTGTTTAAGGATTTAGGGTATCATTGGCATTTTCTTCTGAATGGAGAACATCCTTGAGAATTTTCTGTAGTGCAGAATTTGTGTTCATGTACCTTGCTAGCTTGAATTTAATGTTGAAGTATTTAATTTCCCCATTACATTTGAAGCTGAGTTTTGCAGGGTATATTATCTTTGGGTGGAAGTTGTTATCTTTCAACACTTGAAAGACATTGTTCCAAGGTCTTCTGGCCTGCATTATTTGCTCTGAAAAATCTATAGTGATCTGAATTGGTTTGCCTCTGAATGTGATTTGGGGCTTTTCTCTAGCTGCTTTTAGAATTCTCTCTTTAATTTCTCTGTTATTTATTTTGTATATGATATGTCTTGGTTAATTTCTCATTTGATTAGGCCTGTTTGGTGTTCTATAAGCATCTTGGATGTGATATTACAGATCAATTGTAAGATGAGGGAAGTTCTCACTTATGGTTTCGCTTAAAAGGTTCTTAATGCCTCTTGTTTGCTGTTCGGAGTTTTCCTCAAGGCCAATGACTCTCAGATTATTATGCCTCATCTATCAAATATTATTTGGATATTCTGATTATATAATATAAGCTGCTTCTCTTGTTCTTTGAATTCAACAATGTTTAGCCAATCTTCATTTTCTGATGTTCTTTCTTCAAGGGCTGAAGTTCTATCTTCAGTAGAGTATACTTTGTTGTTGGTATCATCCAGTGAAGATTTGATTTGGTTAACCATGTTTTTCAATCCTGATAGTTCTGCTATGTCTCTTTTCAGAATGTCTACTTCTTTGTCTAGCTTATCTTTCATCTCATGGAATTGCTCCCTTATTTCCCAGTAGAAATTGTCTCTCATCTCTTGAAATTGTTCTCTGATCTCTTTCCTTATTTCATCTCTCAACTCTTTGATTAAATTACTAATCATATTGTTGAAACAATATCTTTGGTTTTCATCTAGGGCCCCAGCTACGGGGTCCTTGGGTAAGAGCTGTGGGGTTGAGGAGGAGAGTTATTTCCCTTCTCTTCATTTTCAGAATCAGAGAGTGTGTCTTGTTGTTCAATCTTGTTACTCTTGCTGGAGTAATTGGAGCTTCTTATGGCTTTGCTTCATTGTGATGGGGAGATATTTGGTCAAGACAGACCTAAAGATGCCAGACCAGTCTGCGAGCATTTGAGAGGATATAGGTGCAGATACTAGTCCTTTTCAACTAAAACAGATGTGCTGGTGACTATCACCAATAGTAGCAGTTTTCTTTGAGAGAGCTCTCACAATATATTATGATAGCAAGCAAGTGATCGCTTTGAAGAGTGTCTGTTTCTTCAGATAGCAGGATCGTGGGAATCCACGTGCAGTCCTGCAGCGTGAGGTGATTCTCAGGAGCATCTCGGAGTCACTGCTGGTGGGGTGGTCACCATCTTGAATCTCCTTCAAGAAATTCTTTACATAGGAAAAAAAGTGAGCAGTGTGACCTCATCCTCATAAGATTGGCTGGTCCTAGTTATATCCTTACTCATGCCATTCATAATGATGCTAATGTATGAAAGACTGATATGATGCCAGACAGAAGACAGTACATTATAAAGTTGTACAGTCTTAGCTGATGTTGAAATTGAAAGGAGCCGGTAGGGAACTATCCTCTTCCCTTCTTAAGTCTTACACAAACTGAGAGAAAACATGTCAGAAAAAGTGGCAAATGCTTCCCTTATGGAGACCAGATAAATTCCAGGTCCTACCATACTGAAGTGGGTTATTCAGAAGAATGGTCTTAGAAAACCAAGACATTCCTGTGTCATAATGTGTTATCTGCTGTCCAGTTCTCTTGTGTTGCTCCCATATATTATACCAATGATTTTATCTAATTAGAAGTTGTAGATTGGCAACTGAACTGAGTATCTTATTTTGTCTGATGAAAAGGAGAGAGAAAGTTTAGAATGCTGACTGGCATATTTGAATGGGGCTGATTGTTAGAGGGGAAACACACTGATGCCACATGGTAAAGGCAGGCAAGAGTGTCTTAGGCCTAGGAATTTACCATGTTCTAGGGTAATTGTGTCCAGTGGTCAAAAACATAATAGAAAAACACTGAAATCTTAGAAAGAACCAAAATGGGTTCAGGCCATTCTAGAATAAAGTATTGAGTCACTTCATTGATGGAAACAGTTTTTTTCCCCAAAGTTATTTCCTCCTATTTCTTGAAAGCATGGTTGTTCTAGAGACATAACCTGGCACCATCATAACCAAGGTGATTGCTTTAAGACCTTTTAAAATAAATTCCCATTATTGAGTTATGTTTGACTGATGAAAAGCTGTGTATGTTAACTATGTACATATTAGTGATTTCGAAGACAAATATGCACTGGGGAAACCACCACTGCCCTTAAGGCCATAAACATATCCATCACCTCCCAAAGTTTCCTCTTACCCCCTTTATTATTATAATTCTCCTTTCTATTAGTATTGTGTCCATGTCATAGGACCTGTAATTTTGTAGTCTTTAATGATGATCTTCTCATTTCACCCTCTCACAGTCCCTGGCAACCACCATTGTACTCTCTGATCGTATAAATTTGATTAGTTTAGATTCCACAAATATGTGTGTTTATGGAGTATTTGTCCTGTGATTGCTTATTTCATTTAGCATAATCTCCTTTAGTTCCATCCATGTTTTTGCTAATTCCCTACATGCTGAAGGGTATAAATGATTCCATTATACATATAAATCACATTTTCTTTCAAGACCCTTCTCAACTCACCAGGCATACCAATCCAAAGATAGTGTGTAGTACTTCATGCCAAATCCTAAGCATTACCTCTTCTGGAAGAACTGCATTACAATCATTCAGCCTGTGCTCTAAATTTCCTATCCATATTTGTCCCTGACTTCTCTCTTCTTAGATACCACTAAGAATTTTCCAAACTTATTTTTCTTCTTTCTACTATAGGTTTAGAAACTTAAGATTTTCATTATCGATACTTTTTTCTGGTGATCTTTTGGGGAGGTGATAGTTGACAAATGAAAGTCTACTTTTAAGCTTGGTTCTTTACCCCTTCCCATAAATTATGTCAACTTTCCAAATCCTTTTATGCTTACTCAGTCAGCTTTTATTAGCATGCAACTACAAATTCACTGATAAACTCATGCATTAATACCTTTTAAATCACACTAAATCCCATGCAAAGAGTAAAGTTGGAGGAAAGCAATCATTCCATTGTATCCTTCAAAGAAATAGCATGCTATATAAAATGAAAGTTTTAGGTAGTGGGCTGTTTAAAATATCAGTGGTATGGTTTGGGGATGTAGTTCAGTGGTAGAATGCTTGCCTAGTAAGTTCAAGGACCTGAGTTCAATCTTCAACACAGCAAGCAAGCACAATAAACCACAATATCTATGATGCCCGGCAGAAATATGATGCAGATAACTTCAGGTTGCATAAATAGGCAAACAAAACAAAACAAATAAATGAAAGGAAAACACTTTCAGGACAAAAATACATTTCTGTTTTGTATTTTATGCTTTCTCAGTCCCTTTCCTCCTTCAACTGGTACCTGAAAACAATCCATATTCCAGTGTAGAGTGTGGACAGAGTTGGGGGTCTTGGGTAGAAGATAGTCAGCAGAGAACAGATATAAATCTCATGATTAACTTCAATAATAGCTAATGCCCACATGCTGAGTGTTTGGCTGTAATGCTATGTTCAGTTGTCAACTGGTCTATTAGATAAACCAGACAAGACTGTTTCAGCAACTTTAAAAGCAGGACATTTGAAATATTGATGGAAAAGGAGAAAGCAGCTCTATAGTTAACATCAGGTTGCTCTCTTCTAATGTGGATAAAAATTAATTTGGAGACTGCTGTTCCTACAGCTCACAATATTAGACAAAATATGACTGAACCTCTCCTTTAAAGATGTAACAGTGATCACAAAGAACTTCCAGAAAATGAAATAAAGTCTACTGCTTAAAAGATTTAGAGCAATTGGGTAGCTTCTTCCCTTCCTCCTCGTCTCCCCCCACTCCTCTTTTTTGTTCTTCATTTATCCTGCAGCATCAGAAAACTTTTCATCTGTACTTTCTTTCCCCATCTCAGGAATATTTTGCTATAGTTTATTTCTGTCACTTAGTTATTCCAGTCTTTTCCTAAGGATCACATATCACTTTCTTCATTGATTTCTGAATTTCTTTCTATCCATCATGTTTGTGATTTGCTTTCTGATGGGGTTTAACTCCATTTTCTGTAGAGTTCTTCAGTGGCTCCTCCATATCATCAAATCTCTTCCATGAAATTGGTTATGGTTTTTGCTGATTAAAACATTGATTTTAGTTCTTGGATTGTTTATACTGAAATTCTTATTTCTTTCCACTGTATTTCCTTTTTATAATTTTCCTATTGCTTTGTCACCCCAGATGTCCAAGGTTAGTAAGTTTTTTGAGGAAGCACAGCCATTGGTTATTTCAAATAAGGAAACCATGTCTTCACCATTTCTTCTCAACGTTGGAGAAACCATTTAAGTGAAAATTATGGACAGTCTGTGACTGTTGCTTCATGTCCTCTGATGAGCAGATTCCAAAATGACATTAGACCTAAAGGAACTTTATTAGGGGAAATATCTTTGAAAGAAAAATAAGAGGAGGCTCAAGAAGATGGGGAGATGTTTCAAATTACAATCTCAATCCAGATCTGACCCCACTGAAGGAGAGACAGACGCAAGAGGCTTGGGAAAGAAGTCTCAGACTGGAGAAAAGTTCCAAGTAACTTTTGGCCAGACAAATAGGGGGTCCTCGAGCCAAAGTTGCCTGTGGAAGGAATCCTTGTCTCTCAGGAATGAGCCTGCATTGGTAGTCCTGCTGCCCCGGGACTGGCTAGAGTTCGTGGGTCTGAGTACCCTGGTGGAGTCAGAAAGGCAGCTGCTAGGGCCTTCAGGAGCACTGAGTGCCCTGATTCCATCACTGCCACAGAAATTTTGTCCAAGCTTCTTCTTTGTGCTGTGCCAGAGACAAGACAATCACTTTCTATTGGCTTTCTGTCTAGTGTAATTGTCGGATGAGTCCTTTCCAATTCTGTTTACTCTTCCCACCAAACAGGAAGTCTAAGAGGGCTCTCTCTTTGCTCTGAGGCTGCATTTATGTCCTCATCACCATTATATCACAACTTTCAGAATTTTTCTCTGAAAAGGCTTGTGTAGTGGCTAAGGCTTTTTAACTTCTAGGAAAGAAAGACTCAATCCCCAAGTCTTCCAAGTCCCAATAACTGGGATCTGACCCAAAAGTTTTCACCTTCTAACCTTGATCCCTTGAGTCTAAAATGGGTCAGAGAAATGCTCAGAGCTGTTGTGCTGGTTAAATGACATAGTATATGAACTGGAGCCCAGCACAGATAAACCACTCAATAGTTATTACCTATTATTACTTCTGAATGCTGATACTTTTCTCAGGAGAATGGGTTCCAAATTGGACTTGGATCCTTTCTTTCTATATTCGCACTCATACTTCTGTTTTGGAGATTTCTGTGGGAAAGGAAAGGTGGGGCAAGGGGAACAGCTTAGGATTGAATATTTGCATAACTTTGGTGGACTTTGGGCTCTAGGGGAGGTCCCTCGTGGTCTGACCTTGGAATGTTTAAGGCAGAGGACTGTTGAAGGCTACCATCTCCTGGGATGTAAGCTCCATGGAGGAGAGAGAGCTCTGGATTGGTTAGTTTATGTATCAAAGGCAAGATCTCAGCTGGGTCCTTTGGAAACTTTCCTATTGCTAGCACAGGGAAGGGTGATCTCTCTCCACCCTGAAAGTTAATTTTTTTAAAGACTTCAAAGTATCATGATATATTTATAAAAAATTAAAAATTTACAATACAAAGAAAATTCTAGGTCTGTTAGTAAAAATATGAATTTTTATGATTTTTGTACAGTAGGCACTGTGATCCGAGTCTCCTAAACTTTCCATAATTACATTCAGCTCTTCTCTAGTTAAGATATGAATAAGTTTCAGATGGTTAGAATTGTTTTGGGAACCTAGATATTTCATTTCAGAGGAACAGTGCTTTATCAGAAGTTTAAATTCCCAGAATTTCAAGTGCTTCTTAAAAAGAGCAAAGGATCCATAGTAAAGTGAGAAGTTTAATTAGGAGATTCATGCATTTTAAATTTCCCATTGTTTGCTTATTTGTCTGAGTGCTTGCATGTGGGAATTGTCCTTGGAGAAAGGGAAAGAAGAAAAATTCTTTATTAAAATAAAAAACATTAATGTTTATCATTCATATTTACTTGGAAACCAAGCATGAAAAGTTTTAATGTGGAAGAACTTTCTACCAAGTTTTTATGAGCAAGTGAAACAGGGATATGAAATTGAGTTGTAACCTTAGCTGTAAAGTTGACTGTTGCAAATGCTATTATACTGGAATTCTGTTATATCAGTGATTTTATTTCCACATTCTCTGCTGTATATTACAGCCTACCTTTCTCATTGTCCTTATCTCTTAATGGTAAATAGTTTCAGAATATCCTAGCTGCTAATAGCAAAAGTTTATAGGAAATCTTCCTTTCCCAGCGTGATATGATAAAATTAGTTTCATTATCATTAGTTTGCTCATTTAAAAAATGTTGGAATGCTTAATGGTAGTGGTACTTTGTAGGTATCAGCTTCAAATCTTCCATTCTTAGTTCTATTGGCAGAATTTCAATTGCCTAGGTTTCTTATTTGAGAAATGTTTCACTTCCTGGCAAATCTAAATTGTAATTTAATGCTACTGCAATGAGGAAGGCCACCTGGAAATAGTGCTCAATTCATACTTAGGGGAATGGCTACATTGCTGCTGTTGCTGCTGCTGCTGCTGCTGATCTTTAGAGTGGAAGGACAGGTGCTAAAAGTCTGCTCTTTAAAAACCTGGGCAAAGGATGTAAGTGTGTCTTGCTCACTTCTTTCATGCCTCTCTTTTCTTTGATTTTTTTCAAATGTGCATGCCTTTGGCTTTCTCGATGTTATAATTCTTGTTTTAGTGTCAAAATCTTGGACTTAAACTAGATGATATAAACACCACATAGAACAATTTTGATTGGAAATATCAACTATTGAGAAAGAATATGACATTTTCTCCTCTTAAGTCAAAATGTTTCCTAGTTAGTAAAATAGTCCTTTGAAGGACAATGTTTTCTATAGGCTTGTTGAATTCATATACTAGCCAGATTAGAAAAATTGTCTCTTTTCTTTAAAATAATAGAAATTAATGTTACTTGGAAAGTAACATCCAATTAAAATGGCAACATTTTGAGTATATTGAAATGATAAAAAATATTTAAATATGTATTCGTAAAAAAATATTGAGGATATATGCTAGAGTTTATTCTTCTGTGGTCTAATTATATTTAAACATGTTTGACAGGAATAGTAAAAGTTATTACCTTTATTAGTGTTTCAGAGAATAAACACTTATGCCAATGTTCTGCTGCAAGTCTGTAGGGATTGTAATTACAATCTCTCTTTCTATTCAACAGGTTGAGTACTCCATAAAGAGAGCTGAAACATTTTAACTGAATGCAAACTTTTAGCCAGTTTAAGGTAAAGAATAAAGAAGTAAAGTTAGAGCTTTTTGTTTAATGCTACCTTTGAATCTTAACTTTAAATTTCATTTTCAGAACTGGAAAACTAGTGATCTCTGCATCTAAGAAGAATGAGAAGGGTCTCAGCAGTTACACCGCTTACCTGGCATGCATGAGGACACAGGTTCAAACCCCAACACCATGTACACAGCAAAGTGTTGGAGCAATGAAAGACATGTGAAAAACTAAATATAATTAGTTCTCTCTTTTCTCTCTCTCAAAAAAAAATGAGAAGCTTGTTATATAATTCTCTTGGAAATTCATTATAAAATTCTGAATCAGCCAGGGAACAAGAAGATGAGTAACTGAGTAACTTTAGGAAGCAACTCAATATTCAGTTCTTGATGAGAAATAATAACTAGCAGACAGGTACTAATATGTATTTTATCTTATGTTTAAATTCAAATTGTGCTTTTATAAAATATTAACTTGAATTTATAATTTTGAACTTACTGCTTATCTTATGGTCTTATGGTTCAAGCTAGTGGTTTGACCACCAGCCTTTCTTCAAAAATTCCATTTAAATCATAAATATTGGAGAATAACAATGACTAGCACTTATCTAGTATCTACTATGTGCTAGGAAATATTTTAAGTATTTAACAAGCATTAATTCACTAAGATAAGTATGCCTCCTATTCTTATGAGATAGGTATTACCTTTACCCCCATTTTACTAATGAGAAAAGGGAGGCACATGAAAATCAAGTAATTTTCTTCAGGTCACACAATAGGAAATGGCAACGAACCACAATACCATAATGTATTTGTAGAAAAAGAAAATAAGACCATCACCATCCTGAAAACAAAATAAAAAGTTATCAGCAGACTAGATGTTTTGATAGGAAGTCAAGAAACAAATGTAACTTCATGTCAGGCAAAACAAGATTAAGAATAGTGAGGCTCAGAAAATACACAAAGGACGACATTGCAGATATGGTAGCTGTGTCTCCAAGAAGTTGTTAACATCTAGTTGATGTGAATTTGGAAGTTTTGGAGAATCAGTGTTATTGAGGTCCTATCCTATTATCCTTGGTCATTTTCATATAGTGACTGTCAGAATTAATATTAAATCCAAGGCTCAAACCAGATATGGTTTTTTTTGTTGTTGTATTTATTTTTTATTATTTTAGCTTATTAATAGACTTCAAATTTTAGAGCAATTTTAGATTCACAGAAATACTGAGATGAAAGTGCATGGATTTCATATACTCCCTGCGATCACAACATATACAGCCCCTGCTGCTACCAACTTCCCCTTCCAGAGGGGTGGGGCATGTTTGTTACTATTGAAAATTCCCAAATCCATAGTTGGCATTCGGTTTCACTCTTGGTGTATATTCCACAGATTTGTATGTGTCTAGTAATATGTCCTCCATTATTATATCAAACAGAATAGCTTGATGGTCTTAGAAAGTCCTGTGGTTCATCCTTCTCTGTTCCTTACTTCCTCGCACCCACTGATCTTTTTACTGTCTCCACAGATTTATCTTTTCCAAAGTATCATAGAGTTTGGAATAAGACCATCTTTAGCATTTTCAACTGCCTTCTTTCACTTACTAATGTACATGTAATTTCCTCCATTTTTTTTGCTGTTTGAGATTTTTTTCTTTTTTAGCACTGAATAGTATTCAATTTTCTGGATGTACCATAGTTTACTCATTTACCTACTGAAGAAATATGTCTTGGTTGCTTTCAGTTTTGGTCAATATGAATAAAGCTGCTGCACATGACCATATCTAAAACAAGGCATATATACATATGTGAATAAAAATAAACATTTGTAAATATATACATAGAAATATGAATATACATATATATGTGCAGGTACAGAATTATGCACATGTATGTATTCATATAGGAAATAATTCAGTGAAAGTATTAGGGGTTTCCAAAGTCCAAATTCAGCCCTACTCCTGTTTTATTTTTGTAAATAATGTTTTATTGGAACACAGTCATATCTCTTTACATGTATTATCTTCAGATACTTTTGTGCTATAATAGCAGAGTTAAGTTGTTTAGACAGATTGTATGACCTGAAAAGCAGTAAAATATTTACCAAAATTGTTTGCCAACCTCTGGTATAAATCAAAATGTTGTGACTATCTATAGTTATGAGATTTCAGATGATAAGCATTCTTTTTTGTATAAATATGTGCATAATTTCCTTGAGTATTAATTTCTAAAATGGAAATAATAACAAGTAATTTCCACATATTCAGAATAAAGAAGACTGCTGTAATTTAATTTTCATAAAACCAAAAAAATTCCATGTCCCAACTTCGTTTTATGCTTATGTTAATGTACAGGAGCAATGTGTTTTGGAGTTGTGCAACTAAATGTGTCATGTAAGCAGCTACAACAACAACACAGTGTTGTTGTTCCACCTGCATATATTTAAAATTAGCATTAAAGAATTCATGGAGATGTTGTCTTTGAGAAGCAGTCTTTACATCATCTTGGATATATTTAAAATATTTGTATTTTCAGGTTGTTGTATTTGGATTGTCCTAATGCTTGTGGTAGGCAGATGCTTCTGAAGTCAAGATTTGTTTGAGTGTTGCTATCTATAAGAACTTTCATTTTAAAGAGATTAAGATTTTATTCAGACACCAAAGGATTTTATGGCAACTTGAAGAGTTTTATATTACAGCACTGCCTGGCAAGAGAAAAAAGTTACTAGCCAAGGATAACATCTGGTTGATTTGGGCTGGATTATGCTTGTTAGTAACATCGATGGATCTTGTTCCAAACCCTTTCTATGTGGCCTTACAGTCTTTCCTTAAATTCCTAAGGGAGGCTTATCCATGGACTGACAACCTAATGTTATATATGGCTGTTATATTTCTTATTACGAACATTAGTAGTCAGATTTGACAAGTTCATGAGTTTTGCAGAATGAATTGATTTTTATCAGAATGCTGAGTTTCCAGATTTGAGGTGGGAGGATAAATTCTTGGGGTTAAACTTGACCTAAAGTCTCTGCTGTTGGCTAAGAGGCAGTCATTTCTATGAGACGATAATGTGTCCTTGCTCCAAAATGTAAAACTAAGGTCACCTTATCAGAGTTAACAACTAATGGATGCAAGTTTCTAGCACTAGCATATTAATAACTAGCGTATTAATTTGATTTGACCATAGTCAGTGATATTAGAATGTGGTACAAAAGCAGAAAAAAATAGTGTTAGAGAAGGAACAAATAATAGTTTAATTGTATTGAGGGAAACATCCTGAATTTCATGGAAATGAGCAATTCAATCATTATAGGCCTGTGTCTTAAGACAGATTTTATTTCTTAGTAAAGTTTAGCATCATGAGGACCAGTATCTGATTTCCACAGGATGATGGGGATGATTACTGTCAGGCTCTTTCCACACTGGCTGAGGAAGTATTATCTCATTGGTTAGTGATACTGCTAGGGTTTGGGGAGATGATATGTGAGCCAACTCCATGGAGGTACAATTTGCAGTGGGTTAAGGAGAATTCCCGTGGCCCAGGAAACTTTCATATGTATTTTCTGAGTTTATTTCCCATTTTGTTTTCTATGTTCCACAAGTGGCATTGTGACTGTGATGACTAATTTTGGTTTCTCAAATAATAATTTTCAGGAAATAATACATCAAAACCATAATATAAGCATATTGCTCTCCAGAACCAATTACCACTACCCTGCCATCTCCCCAAATTAAGGAAGGTAAGCAATCAGGGTGCATTCATTGCTCTCCTTGCTCAGAGAATAATTTTCGATAATTTTGTTCAGTCCCAACTTGGCTACCTGGTAAAGGCTATTCTTTCTTTATCCCACTATCCAAGTGGGCAGATTGTCCATGTGGTTCTTCCCAGTTGAGGATGGAGATGCTAGGGGATGGAAGACCCTTGACTCTTCCCCCTTACCAGGAGCTAAGTTTCCACTGCTCCCTCATTTTCTATCTGCATGGTTTCTTCATTAACTTTCTCTTTTTTTCCCTGTCCTAATTCTTCCTTATTTTCTGATCATTGATAAACTTCTGCAAACTCCTGTCTGAGTGCTTGTAACACTCTGACCAGTGGCTTCTTTTCTTAGATCTTGTAGTCATCCTTGCCACTTACAAAATGGATAAATTCTACAAATCAGTACTGGTATTCAAGAGAGATTTTGGGCAAGTCCCAAATGCAAGGTGATTATATATTAAAAACATATAGTATGTGTTCCCATCATGTACACTGAGGCACCCTGGGTAGCACAGCAGATTCAAGGGCACCACAGAGTACTTTAAAATTTCAAGTGTAGCAAAATACTTGCCATATTTCAAACACCACACAAACTACTAGCGTCAACTAATTGCCATTTTCCACAGTAGATAGTATGCAGTGTTTTCAATTTTTCAGTGGCACCATGATTTTGTGAACCTGTTTTATTTTTTCTTTCCATTGTAGAAGCGACCATTTCAATGTGAAAACAATGTGGAATGGGAAATTAAAGTGGTGGTGTCTAATCTGATTACAAAATTTAAGAATTTGTTTAATATTCAATAGGCACACACTTTCTGTTAGTGACTGTTATTTAAGATTGAAATAAAAAACAGTACTTTTCTATTTATGTACTTTTTTAGAGAGAGAGTGAGAGTGAGAGAGAAAAAGATAGGATCAATTTTATTTATTTTTCCATCTGGCCTTTGTTTCTCTGACACTTAGTTGTAGACATGATGCTGGGGTTTGAACCCAGGTCCTTGCACATGCTAGGCAAGCACTCCAACTGCTGAGTCACTGCTCCAGCCCCTACTTTTCTATTTATATGAATTCTTTTTTATTTCAATTTGTTTACATATTTTTTTAAACATCTCTAGTTAGTAGGACATGACCACTTGTTATTTGTTCCTAAGTTTGTCATACATAGAACTGTTAGGGATTGCTGGATATGGTGGCATACACTTATAATTTCAGCGACTGGGGAGGCTGAGGCAGGAAGACCACAAGTTTAAGGCCAGCCTCAGCAACTTAGTGAGACCTTGTGTCAAAATAAAAAAATTAAAAGGGCTGGAGATTAGTTCAGGGGTAAAGTGCCTTTGGGTTGAATACCCAGTACCCCCAAAAACCAAACAAACAACAGCAAACTGTTAGGCATTTTTTTTCCTCCTACCTAAGCCTTCCGTAAAGCAATTACTGAGACCCTAAGGGTACCATGAAATAAGAAATATTAGAGATATCTGCATACCTGCATTATATTAGCAAGCTTCTTTACCTTTCTTTTCTTTTTTTTCTTGGTATAACCCATTTTGTTTTCTCTTTCACAGAGGCCTAGCAGACCAACAATTGGCAAAAGAAAGTTTGGAGGCATGGCAGATTTAGTACATCATTATGATCCATGTTGTCCGGGTATCCTGGAAACACCTGGCTGGAAGTTGGTCCTATTTCAGAAAAAACCTACTAGAACCTGTAGTACTAGCCCAGCTCACACCTCAAAAGTATTTTTGGTAGGTATTTTTATTTTTGTAATTCTTAGACTAAAAGTAGGATACTTTGTGCAAAGAAGGTCTTTTCTTTACAATAAGTCTAATTAATCTTTCACCTTTTTCCTCCTTTGACTACTCCACTGGCTTGAAAGGAGAAAACGAAGTGTTCCCTCTCTTCACTGTTCTTTGCTTTGTTTCCTTGTGGTTAAGATGTGCCCATCCTTGTGGATAAGGCTAACTTAGGTGCCAGATGATTTCCTGGCATGAAATGTAGAACTGAATAAGATCTTAGAGAAAGATCAGGTTCCTCTCTTGATTTTGTTAAGAACTCAAAAACTTTAGTGGTTTGTCTGAGAGCTGGAACGTACATATAGTTCTGATTTCTAGTCTAATATTCAATTAAACTGCTGTTGGTGTCTAAGTGAATGTTAAGCTCATTTCAGTATTTCAAAAATTCTTGCAGCTGATCAGCTATAATTTTCTTCTTTCCATTTGAAGCAGCTTATTGCTTCTTGTTTGAGAGGAAGTCACTATTTCATCGTGGAGATGTCTCTTTTGTAATGGCATGCTAACTAACTTTTCTCTTTGGGTATAGGAAATGCTGGGTAAAGAAGGGTGCTGTGTGCCATAAATACAAATGGTTATATTCTACTGAAACAAGCTATAACATATAGCATCTGATATTTTCCGTGACTTTGCATATAGATAGTATGTATTAGGAAATGTACTTTTTTTGAACTCTACAGCTGTTCATAAAATTGTCACAGAAATTTGCATTTAAAATATACATATAGGGAATTTGCACACAATTATAGAGCTCTTTAGAATCCTTGTGGGGTAGAATTTAATACCTGACAGCAAATATTTCCCCATTATATACTAGGAAAAGAATGAATAATTGATATATGTGAGCCTTGGTTAATTTGGGCCTCATGAGTTTTAATAATGGGTGGATAGACCTTGAATTTGATACTTCTATTAAAAGAGGGATGAAATTATACCTTGTGTGACAAGATAGCAAGGCTAATAAAGTATCATGGATCAACTTCTTTCTATGATACCAAGCTAAAAAAATGAATCAAAATTTTAATAATTGTTCTGAAAACTTTACAATGTGGAATTATTTAAAAAGAATTATTTAAATAGAATATTTACACTTAAAAAAAGCTTTTATAAGCAGTGGAATTTTGCACATGTAAGCTTCTTGAAATAATTACATTTTTTCAAAGTGGGTTTGATTTTAAATTGCCAATTTTTGCTAAGAATCTTATTTTATGTATTCTAAAAGTAAAGTTATATTGATTATGAGTTATGAAGAAAAATTCAAAGATATTGAATAATAAATTAATGCTCTCATGAATCTATCATCCAGAGATAATTTTCATTAACACTTTTATCTTTTTTTGACAAAGGTTTTAGTGTGAACATAAACTTCTGTCACTTCATTGTTAAAGGTTATATCGTATTATATTGAATCAGTAAGCCATGATTACCAAGTTAAATGTTTTCTTCCTTTTTGGCATTTAGAATGCTTACATTTTTTGCTAACATTAACAGCAATTTGAAAAACACTTTTATACTGTTCATTTACACAGCTTTGTCTTTATTTGATTAGGGTGAATTCCCAGAATTTGTTTTTTTAGATTAAAAGGTTTGTACATTACTGAGTCTTTGGATAAACATTTATTTATGAACCTTTAAAAAGGCTGAGTCCAACGTACCAGAGATGCTCTCTCCCTCTTCATGACAGAAAACTGAATACTTACTCACATCTTTGCCGCTTGTAGGAAAACTAGACAACTATCATGCTTTACTTTATCTTGTAAATTACTTAGGATGTCTTACATTTTTCTTTGATATCATAACATATAAAATTTGAAAACATATAGAGAATTAAAATTTCTAATTCAAATATATAAAATGAATAGGTCAATATAAAAATGTATTAAGAAATTCCTGCAAGTCAATAGGACAAAAAAAAACCCCAAATAATTAGATTTTAAAAAATGAACTGTGCTGGAAGAATAGCTCAGTGGTAAAGCACTTTCCTCAAGGCATGTATGAGGCTCTGGGTTTGATTCCCAACACCTGGGGTGAAGGGAATAGGCAAAGGACTGGAGCAGATCAGCAAGTGTATGAAAAAGTGCTCAATTTCACTAATCATTAGGGAAATACAAATCAAACTATAGTGAAAGATCACCACACAACTGTTAGAATGGCTGTTATCAAAAAGATAAAAGATAATGAATGTTTATAAGGATGTACAGAAAAAGTGACCCTTGTACACTTTGGGTGTTAGAGCAAATTAGTACAACCATTATGGAAAATTAAGTATAGAGGGCCCCTCAAATTAAAAATTATCATAAGATCCAGCAGTTTTACTTATGAATATAGATATATCTCTAAAGAATGTAAATCAATATCTCTAAGAGATATCTGCAGTGTCATGCTTATTTTGGCAATATTCATAATAATCAACATGTGGAAGTGATCTAAATGTCCATCAATAAATAAAGGTATAAAGAAATGTTTTATATGTAAAACGAAATATCATTTTCCCATAAACAGAAGGAAATCCTTCCATTTGCCACAACATGGATGCCAGACACACACATAAAATACATGATATCAATTATATGATGACTCAAAATAATCAAACTCATAGACAAGGAAACAGAATGGTGGCTCTCTGTTGGCTGGAATGTGAAATAGGGAGATAATAGTCAAAGTATATATAACGTCTGCTTTATAAAGAATGAATAAGTCCTAGATATATGTAGAACGTATTTCTTATAGTTAATAATATTGTATTATGCACTTAAATATTTGCTAAGATGATAGATCATGTGTTAAATATCATCACAAATAGTAATAAATGAGATGACCAGCGGAAAATATTGGAAGTGATGGATAGGTTTATGGCTTAGATATGATGATTTCAGGAATGCATACTTTTTTTCCAAACTCATCAAGTTGTGTATATTGAATGTGTACAACTTTTTGTGTCAACCATTCCGCAGTAAAGTTTTTTTAAAAATGAACAGATAACTTTGACAAAAATCTATGACAGGAAAATACACAAACATTAATAATTTGTTATTTTTGGTAATAATTAGTTATATTCATGTGTGTGAAATAAAATCATATATAAAATTTGAATTTCTTTTGTTCTCATAAATCACATTTCTCTACTGTTCTCTCAAGAAGCAATCCTGCACTATAAAGTTGTTGTACATCATTACAGTCTATGTTTCTAATTTCAGGTGGTGTCTTTTTTTTTCCACCTTAGATTTTAAATAATGAACACATATTTAGGCACAAGTCTAGATTTTAGTGTTTTTGTTTTATTTGTTTATTACTTGGTTGCACTAATGCTCTTTGTATCCAATACCTTTACTTTTTGTTGTTGTTGTTGTTATTGTTATTATAGTTCATTCTTAGGTAATTCTTTATTCATTTAAGATAGTCTTACATTTAGGAGGGAATCATTGTCATACAATCAAGAACAAATGTATAATGACAGAGCAAGCCAAGGTTGATGCCATTCCATAGTTTCCCCCTTGGGTTCCCCATGATTCCATGTTTCCCCCTACTTAACCCTCGTGTTAGTTGGACTTCTCATGGAAGTCATGAGGTTATTATTGGCTTAACTATCTATCATGCTGTTTCTGATTGTATTCTAGCTTCCACAAATGAGAGAAAACATTTGGTCCTTGAGTCCCTGAGTTTGGGATATTTCACTTAGCATAATTTTTTTCATCTCCATCCATTTGGGCGCAAATGCCATAATATCATTTTCTCTAGTAGCCAAGTAGAATCCCATTGTACATATGTACCACAGTTTTTTAATCCACTCGTCAAGCGGCATCTGGGTTGGTTCCATAGTTTAACTATAATAAATTGAGCTGCTATAAACATTGATGAAGTTGTATCTCAGTAATATTTTAGCAGATTCTAGTTCTTTTGGGAAAATACCCAGGAATAGATATCTGGGTCATAAGGTGGTTCCAGCCCTAATTTTTTGAGGAGTCTCCACAGTGCTTTCCAGAGTGGCTGTACCAGTTTACAATCCCACCAGCAATGTGACAGTGTTCCTCTTTTCCCACATCCCTTCCAGCATCTGTGATTGTTCATATTCTTCATTTTTGCCACCCTAACAAGAGTGAGGTGGAATCTCAGTGAAGTTTTGATTTACATTTCTCTGATTGCTAGTAATGTATAGCATTTTCTCATATGTTTATGGGCTTTTTGGACTTCCTCCATTGAGAAATTTCTTTTTACTTCTGTAGCCCATTTATTTATTGGATTTTTTTATGGTTTTGGTGTTTAGTTTTTTAAGTTCTTTGTATATTCTGGATATTAGCCCTCTGAGATGTAGCAGGCAGAGATTTAGGTAATTCCTTTAAAGAGGAAGTGCAGGGGCTGGAGCGGTGGTTCAGCAGTTTCGGCGCTTGCCTGGCAGGCACGAGGACCCAGGTTCAAACCCCAGCACCGTGTACACAACTAAGTGTTTGGAGCAACTAAGGCCATGTGAAAAACTAAATAAAGTTGTTTCTCTCTTTCTCTGTCTCTCTCACTGTCCCTCTCTCTTTAAAAAAAAAAAAAAAGAGGAAGAGCAAAGTTAGAAAATGGAGTTTAAGGTCATTGTTGATTGAGATAGATGACTTGGAATGTTCAGAGTTATTTTAAATTTGTTTACTCTGAGGCTACAAATAAGCAGTGCTCTAGAATACAAATAGATGAAAATCTAAGTGAATGGATGAATTGCCCCATTTTCTTCTTCATGTCTTTCTTAGGCCTTCCCCAAATTCTGTGGAATTGATCAACCACATGGAGTGGTCAGGTTCTTATATTTTTGTTTTCTTGCTCTCAGCCTAGAGCTCAGAGGCTGCCCACATGCCTTCTCATGCCCTCTCACGCCCATCTTCAGACAAGGAGCTATGTGTTCAAGTCTTTCTCTTTTACATCTTTCTAGCTTGCCTTGCTCCTACCAGCTGGGGAAGGTCTTGTTTTATTTTGTTTTTTAAAGGCTCTTATGATCGCATGAGCCCCCTTTGGATAATCTAGGATAATATACATATCTTCAGGTCAGTTATGTTATGTAGTAAGTGCAATCACAAGATTCACATATTATGGTTCTGGTATGGACTATTGGAGGACCATCTTTAGACTTTCTAGTAATCAAGACAGAGCCTTATCTCTCTGTCGCAAGCACCCATACTCATCAATGCTACATGAGGCATATGCCTCTATTTCTGGTTTCTAGGAACAAGAAAACAGTAGAATGGGAGATAGATCCTAACCCAAGAATATTCATATGATGCCCAAATTTGCAGTCAGATTTTGGGTTGCCCTAAGACTCATTCTCAGAGTACTCTCCCTGCACATGTAGTCTTTCCTTTCCATGCAAATTGTTTGGTTTTCCTTCTTTGAACTTATTCCCATATGCCATTTCACTCTAAGGGGTTCATCATAATCTTTTCATCCGTGCAGGGTATCCTCATCCTTGGCATTCACCTTCAACATCTTTTTCAGGATTATCAATAACTTAACACATGGCAAGTGAATACTTGTCTCGTGTGCATTTATTTGGCTTCTCAGAAGCCTTCTGTAGAATTGACCATCTCTTTTCTTTGGGATGCTTTTGACTATCAAATTTCCTTTCACCTCCCTGGTCATTTTTTTTTTTAACTTTCACCTTTATTTGAATTGTAAATCTTGGAACAAGCCATTCAGTCTCCATTCTGGATTATCTTCTCATGTTGCTTTTAGTCTCTGGTTGGTTGTTAGTTTTTATGTCTGGAAGTACAAATTGGGTGCTAATGACTTAGTCATTTTCTTCTCTACTTCACTGCTCTCTCTGATATTTAAGGTTTGTATTTCAGTCCTTACTTGCTAGGCATTGGCTTAGTACACTTGGAATGCTATAACCAAATACCTTAGACTGTGTAATTTATAAGCAATGGAAATATATTGCCCACAGTTTTAGGGATAAAGAAGTCTAAGATCAAAGCATCAGTAGATTCCATTTCTAGTGAGGACTCTTCCTTCTTCATAAATGGCATCTTCATGCTGCATCCTCACAGGGCTATATCCTTACTTGAAAGTGGTGAATGAGCTCTCTTAGGTCTCTTTTATAAGGAAACTAATCCCATTCATGAGGACTTTGCCTGTACAGTTTAATCACATTTTAAAGGTCTCCATTTTTTAATTCTATCATTTTGGGGATTAGGATTCAACAGATGAATTTTGAGGGTACACAAACATTCAGACCATATCAGGCATTTTTTTTTTTAAGAGACAAGGACAGCGAGAAAGAGAGAGAGAATAAATTTTTATTGAGTTTTTCACATGACCTTCGTTGCTCTGACACTTAGCTGTGTATGTGAGTGCTGGGGTTTGAACCCGTGTACTTGTGCATGCTGGGCAAGCACCATAACAGCTGAGCCACTGCTCCAGCCCCCATATCAGGCATTTCAACAGTAATGTATTTAAAAGTCAATCCCTGGGCTGGAGAGGTGGCTCAGCAGTAGAGCATTTGCCTGGCATTTTCGAGGACCATGGTTCAAACTCCAGCATCACATATACAACTAAGTGCCAGAAAAATAAAAACTAGATAGAAAAATAAATAAAATTGACTCTCTCTCTCTCCTCCCTCTCTTTCTCTTAAAAAAAATCAATCTCGTGTTCAACTCCAAAGTGCTTCTATTCTAGTAACTCTTACCTCACTAGTGGCATTACCAACTACCTCATCGATCAATAAGGGGCTAGGATGCACCTCTCTCCCTTATTCAGTACATCTGAAATATTATTGGTTAGAATAATGCAGACAGTGCCCATTCACATCTCTCATTTATACAATTGAAATGGTTTCATTTAATATTCTTGCCTATATTCTTGTTCCATTTTTGTCCAATCCTTTTGCACTGCCTAGAGTGAAACTAAAATATATAATGTAAACATTTTCCTATATTCTCTAATCTTCTAATGGCTTCCCGTTGTAGTAGGATTAAAATTTTATCCTCCTACCATGACCTAACGAGGCATCATGGTTTGAATTCTATTTAACTCTCCTATCTCACTTTGTCACTCTTTATCACACTCTAGCCAAATGGTCTACTCTAACCTTTGTTCATGGTCTTTCTGTTCCTGGAAGGATGTTCCTTGTTTCTTCATTTGCATATTTCACAATCACCTTTCAGGTCTCACTTAAATTTTATTTTCCCTGACAGGCCATCTCTGAGTGTTCTCCCTTACGTCCTTTCTATTTTCTTTGTTTTGTTTCATATCAATTGTTTCATCAACAGAAGTCTCAACCACTGGCTGTGAGCTGCACCGGGCATGGGCCATCTGCCTCGCTCATCACTGCATCCTTAACGCATAACAGGGCATCTGTATAGAATGTGTTTTCAGGATACAATTGTTAAGTAAATAAATAATCTAACAATGACTGATCAGTGAAGGATGAAAGTGCCTACTAAAATAGTATCCTTATCAGTTCCCATTACCTTTTCCATTTTTTTCTTTTGTCTGTTTTTTAAAATATACAATTTCATTCATAATTTTATTTCTTCTACAGTTCCTTTTGTTTATTGGTGATACTTGCTTTCTTGAACGTGCATTTTGTTTGAATCAAATAGCCCCTGACAAGTCATTGTGACCTCAAGGAGTGAATGGAATCAATCCATTTTTCTTTTCCTGTGCCTAAAAATGGTTTGGGAACCTAGAACATTTTAGCCCTAAGCAGTAGGTGAAAATATCCTTGTTTTTAATTCCAAACCATCATCATCCTTTCTTTGATAAGTTCCAGAAGGAAGGCAAATACACAGGAAGATGCTATCACCTATTCTAATAAATTATGAATTTATTACTTAATGATGACAAAGTGACCACTGCCTCTTTTCCTTTCTGCCCTCTCTGATAAACACCCCAAACCACATCTCAAGATTTTTCACTTTGGTGGGAAAGGATATTGAGTAAATGCACATCTATTAAGGTTTGACAAAAATTCCAAGGGGCATTTGTTTCTTTCATTATAATTTTATGACATCTTGAGTTGATTCCAATTTTTAAAGAAGGATATTTATATTCTAGTTTCAATTTTGTGATTGAGTTCATTGCTTCTTTTAAAAGTTCAATCCTTATATTTTGTTCCTCACTGTTTCATTTCTTAGGTAATTTCAACTATATCTAGAAGAGGAGAAGTGAAGAGAAGGTAAACAGCAGAGGGAACAAATATATCTCTAAAAGCTGCTCCTGGTTCCTGGAAGTTTTTCGTGCAGTGACTCAATGTGTCCATGTGATGCCTCCCTTATCTATCTGCCTAAAGCAATTTGCAGCCCCATGAGCCAGGCTGGACCTGGTTGTAAGGCTCACTCTACTTCATCTGTGAATTGAAAAATGGCATAACAACAGCAGGAATGACACCAACAGGGAGCAACCTCTTCCTATTATGGGTCTTCTTTCAGACCTCTTTTTATAAAGAATGGAACAGTAATTTTCAGTTTACTGGATGAAACAGACTTGCAACCTAGTCTCTTAGTGAGGGCAAAATGCAAGCTATGCAAAATAAACCATCTACGTAAATAATAACATAACAGGACAAAAAGGAAAAAGGCTGATATTAGAAAAAAAAAAAAAACACACTGAGATTTTCCTGAAATCAAAAGAAGGACTGAAGCCATTTTTATAAAGAATCTTGCAGAACTGCTTTTTCCCCCATCCCATTTGCTGGAAGCCAGCAAGAGCATCTAGCACTTGGTGTTTATGTCAAATGTCAGATCAGAACAATTTAACCAAAGAAAACAAACAAACAAACAAAAGTGAACAACACAGAAGGAAAAAAAGAGCAACAAATACGAAAATGCCTAACTGCTCCCAAACACAGAAGGAGGGAGAATTTGCTAATGGTGCCATAAGGTATGAATATACCTTCTTAGAAAACATATTCAACCTCAATTTGAGCATCTATCCCTTTGAATTTTTCATTTGCATAACTATCAGCTGACAGCGATTTTAATCTTACATCTATTTCACAAGTCCCTACACAATTCACTTCAGAAATAAAATGATGTGGCTAAAAGATATAAAACACAAATGGTTGAAAGCATATCAATTATTGAAAACCAAAATGTTATAAAATATAATTCACTAAATATATAAAACATACTTAGCACCTTAGTTTTCTGGCGCTGACTAAATTATCTACCAGTGACCTAGAAATAATGAGATACATGTGCAAAGAGATTTTGGAATTATTTATCCTAAAGATAGAACAGGTCTATAATCACTCATTATCCAGGGATGTTGACTGCTACACTATAGAAAAAGCCTGGCTCCAGATGTGGAAAGGTGCCTTTCTGGGCTTAGTATGCAGATAACTCACCAAAAGAGATTTATTGAAAAAGTAATGAGCGAAGATCAATGCATTACCAGTTCATTTATAAATCAGTCCCCATAGACTCTGGGAACACAAGAGAACTGGCTTCAGTCATAAGATTAGAATGTTCCTGGTTGCTCGAAAGAGATTTAAAGCTATTTTTCATCCATTCATTTTTGTTTATCATGTAAGGAAAAGATTTAGATGTTCAATCGAGATGAGAGGAAAAGCACTTTGAAAAAATTCAGTGACGTTCCGACAGTTTGATGACGTGTTTTCTGCCACGGAAGCAGTAGGATTAATGCTGCCTGGCACCAGTGGCAAAATTTAATCACTCTGCAGTGCAGGAAAGCTTCCATGGTTTATCACCCACATTTGTGCTTTACAGGAAAAGGATTTTTCTTCATTACAACTGTGTAGTCAGTCATCTGTCCACAAATTCTTTACATTAACTTTCAGTGTATGCTTTTAGGTAGCCGTAACCTTTATCTCCACTAATGATGGATGACAAGATGGCATGGACAAAAGGGAACCCTGGGACTGTGCTGATATTTTTGTGATTCCCATTTGGGGGTCATTGGGCGATGTCATACCCTTTTGCCCTGAAGTGGAAGGATGATCTGTTCTTCATGTTCTGAGGAACTAATCAAAAGGACATTAATGAGGCTTCTCTCTGCGTTTTCTTTTCTCTTTGGATTCCTGGAGGAGAAGGCCTGATGAAGCGCAGTGCGCAGGGTGAGATTTTGCTAACCCTTCAGAGGCAAGTTCAGAATGGGCAGTAGCACAGAATTTTTTCTATATCCCCATAGCTATAGCTTTAAGTGTAGTAATGCAGATTCTTGGGGACAACCAGCATTAATGGCCATGATTTTAGAGTCTTTTAGTGGTCTTAAAAGCAACAGGGGTTAATACTTTGGGCTTTAGCAGAGCGAAATTCCTGCCCTAAGGGCTGACTGGGTCAACAGCAGCAGCCAATTTGGTCTCTTCTGGGGATAATTTGCAGGGAAAACAGTATTCTTAGAGTACTTTTCAGAAGAGTACAGTTATGTTTGTTTATTATAACATATTTCAGATTTATAAATCTTAGGATCAACACTAGGTAAGAATCTGCATTGACAAGTAGATATTTATTGAGCACATAATTTGGTATTCAAACTTGAATAAGTTACAGTCTTTAGCCTTGAAGTTATTATGTCACAGGGTAGACAGACACAAAAAAGCTCATTTCCATTTGAATTAATGCTATAATAGACATAGTGGAGATAAAAGCAAGGGATGAGGCAATTAACTGCCATGAGCATTAATTTTTTTCATCTTTAGAGTGGGGCTTACAATAGCTCCAAACTATCTCTGTGATGATAAAATGAAGCAATAAATGTAAAGAGCTGAGTTTGGTGCTTGTAACCTGAGTTTTCTCATCTGTAAAATAACAGTCTTCCCATCTGTAATATAATGTCATGTCATGAGGTTTTGGTGAAGATTGAGTGAAGCAGTGTGGGTAAAGTACTTCGTGCACTGCTTGCCACACTTTAGGCTCTCAGAATTGTTAGCTATTGATGTCATTACTTCCATTGATGTTATCAAGGCAATTCAGTGTGCGGCAGCATTTATAGGGTGCGTGGGAGGCTGTCCAAGCAGTCTTTCTAGAAAATGCACTACTCAGAGTGAGTCTTGAGACATGAAAGCTATTTGACAGGTGAAAAAGATAGGGATAGGGCATCTGAGAATATCCAATTTTCCCATGCAAATTCTACCTGTAGAATTTAAGCAATTTCTCATCTCTGAATATTAAACCCCTGGGTAAGTTGGTAGGGAAGATTTTAGAAAACTCCTACAGTTTTGCTACTGTGAATGCTGTGAGTAATTGTGTGCGTATAATAAATTTTGAATTAGGAAGCTAAAATGTTTTGATATTATTGAGAAGTATTTAAAAAAAGAAAACAAAAAAGAGCATGAATGTTCTTTATGTATGGTGGTTGTAATGTCACAATTCACTCAAGTTTGTTCAAATACGGGGAGCTGTTTACCTCCAGGAGTTCGTATGTAGAATCTGAGAAGAATATAGAGTAATTGAGGCCTGCATAAAGGGCCTGATTTTAAACAGAGATTCATGATTTGTAAAGTTTAACCAGAGCTAGGTTGAAGATTCTGTGCTTTTCACATTTCAGAGCTACCTGTCTTACATAGTGCTAACAGTTTCTCCAAGATTCTACAGATACTGTTTCATCTGTTGTCTTTTCTTATTGTTATGTGTTTTTGATGATGCTTTTCTGAGTTACTGGAAAGGAATGAATTTGGAGAATGCTTGCCATTTCAAAAATTTAAACCTACTTCCCTTGGTCTTTCTAAACCTTCAGTTAATGCTTATTTTATTGGCTGTAGTGTACAAAAATTTCTTCGTGATCATCTATGCAATTTTTGATGTAACTACTGTGCAAGCCATCTTGATCCATTTTATTTATTTTTCTGCAGCAGTAATAGTAGTCTTCTTTTCATTTCCAATAACTCAACCATGAATGGAATAATGGCAAGAATCTTCTTTGTCGTAAATTTAGCTCAAAGCCTGTACTAAATTTTATCATTATTAATTATTATAAGAAAAAACAGATGCTGAATTTTAGGCTATGATTCAGAAGACTAATTAGCTACATAAAGTAGTGCGCGTTTTCATTCAATCATGAACCTGACATGGGAACTTCAGTGTGCAATACTACCTCAGAAAAAATGAAGATGCATAAGTTTGTGAAAATAGTGATGTACTATTTTGAAAAGTTAGGAATATCACTATATGTCTGCTCTTGGGTTGAATAGTCCTAACAAGTACTCAGGTCCTCTTTTTGTCAATATGCCCATTTTGACAATGGTTCATGGTAACCCTTTTATTTACTTATTTATTTTTTTGAAAGGAAAATTCCTCTAAACATCAGATTTAGAAACTGTAGTTGTTTGGCAAGTCACAGCTATATACCAGAAAGCCATTTCCTACGCTACATAATTACTGGAAACATGTGTCCCCACCTAAGCAAATAGTAGACCTTCAGTAGTTATTTAGGACATGAATGGGCCATAGGAAACTGTAGGCCCGATCATTCTATGTTGATCCTTCTTTTTCATTCCTCTTCTTCTTCTTCTTCTTCTTCTTCTTCTTCTTCTTCTTCTTCTTCTTCTTCTTCGTCTTCTTCTTCTTCTTCGTCTTCTTCATCTTCTTCTTCATCTTCTTCTTTAAGAGATAAAGACAGTGAGAGAGACAGAAAGAGAATCAATTTTTATTGAGTTTTTCACATGGCTTTCATTGCTCTGACAGTTGTGTACACGGGTGGTGGGGTTTGAACCTGTGTACTTGCTCATGCCAGGCAAATGCCATAACCATTGAGCCACTGCTCCAGCCTCTCCATTCTTGATAGTGTCATGAATTAAAGAACAGCTCTAATAAATCTTGAAGACACAAAAACCAATGGATCTCAGTTAACAATGGGATCATGATTATGGTTTTTTTCTGCAAGTAAATAAGACAAAAAGAGCTTTTCATTGAAAACTGTCTTACCAGGTTGGTTCCTTTCATATTCAAAAGTGTCTTAGGCTTTTCTTGAATTGAAAGGTTAGATCTTGAAGTGCTTTATGCTCAGTCCATAAGCTACTTCTGAGTAAAGGGAATTTAAGCAGTGATTTTTGTTTTATACTGCAAAAGTTCATTCCATGGACACTTGATGACATCAGTATGGCTACTCTAACTACAGGTCACTGAACTAATGTTGTGAGTTTGAGATATATGAACCAACTATGAGAAAGGAGCATAAACATGTTGAATAGGTATGGTGTGAAATATTGCCTGACTGTGGATACTCCACGTTAGAGTCTTTTTTATAGCAAAAGCAAACAACAAGGGAAGCTACTCATGAAGGCTAGCCTAAGTGTCAGATGATGTTGAATTATTGTTTCATTTGTTGTAGTTACTAGGTTTCATAGCCAGAGCAGTTGTCAATCTGGATAGATGATGTTCAATAATGTCTACAGTCTCTATCTTCCTTCTAACTTTAATGCAGGATTTCCTAGTTCTTGTAACCTTAAAAAGCTAAGTTACAAAGCAATGAACACTTTTAAATCTGCACATAAAATCTCATATACTTAGCCCTCTTTCCAAAATGAGTTGTATGGGAGGCATTGTTTGGACATAATCAGCCAGGCTAATCTATTGCAAAATGTAACAAAACAGAAACAGAAGAACCTCCAGAGGCCATGAAAATCTCAAATTTGAAGACCAGCCTCGGTAATTTAGCAAGGCCAGACACTATCTCAAAAGGGTTAGGGATGTAACTCAGTGGTAAAATTCCCCTGGGTCCAATCCCCAGTCAGTCCAAAAAAAGAAAAAAGAAAGAAAGAAAGAAACAAACAACAACAGCAACAACAAAAACCACAGGTTAAGTAGGTCTGAAAAGAAAATTAAAGTGCTACAATATTTTCATAGAAGATCATTGATGACCAGAAACTTATACGTATAAACATTGTATATGGTAATTTCGATTATACTTTATTTAATTAGAAGCAAAAACGATGACAAAATTATGAAAGAACACCTGAAGGTAATACAAGAGAATTGTAGGACATACTTTCCTGACAATCTGTCGGAATAGGTCTGTTGAATAGGAATGACCTGGAAAGATACTCCAGGAATAATCATGCCACGGAAGACAGTGTCACAGAATGTGAGCTTTCTGGATAGTTTGCTTGCAGAGGAAATGAAAATCTTAAATCTACAGCTAGTTGTAGGTCAAGATAGTCTAACTTCCTCTGTAGAAAAAATTTTGAGGTTGTTGCTCCCTGCCTGTCTTTATGAGGATAAAAAGGAGAGGAAAGAATGGTTAACTTAAAATGATTGAAAATGGAAGTAGGTGCTCCATGGTCATACTCTGTATCTGTTCTGAATATAGACCCAACAGAATGCTGTGAAGGTTTTGCAGATGGGATGTTAGAGGGGTTAAAGATGAGGAAAAATGAGGTGGAAGCAGGTTTGGAGAGTGTATTAGAATACGGTCTATAGTGCTAGAATAAAGACACCAAAGACAGTTGTTCAACTTACCGAGAGGCTTATTTTTACCTCACAAAACATGCTGGGGAAAAGCCATCTAGGGCTAGCAAGATGGTTCTGCTCCAGGAATTATTTCAGGAGCTAGAATCCTTCTGATCTTAGTGGTATATGGTTTTCCAGGGGATTGTGCTGTTGTTCATGAATAGACCTTACTCATTTCCATACTTAATTTCCAACACAATGGAAGAAGAAAAATAATTTCCAGGACAAATAGGTTCCTCTTTAAGGTGACAATGTGGAGGTTGCACAAATCACTTCCACTGACATCCCAGTGATTCTAATTTTGTCTTATGGTAGCAGCTGGTTGAGACAATGAGAAAAATGAGAAAGTGAATAGCACAATTTACTATCAATGAAAACTCAGGAGTTTCTGTTAAAATAAGGAAAGCAGAGAGAATGAATACTAGTAGATAAATAGTGGTGTCTGTAGAGCAGGATTGGTCCACAGATCTGAAAGCGTCCCTGGGAGACTGCCAACTCCAGTTCTTGCAAACTTTCCTGAAGAACTTTGATTTGGAAAAGGACAGCATGCCCTCTTGTCCTCTAATTTCACTGGGGGTCCTAGGGAAGTTTGAAGAGAGTGCCACCCAGGTCCAGCTTTTGCCATCTGACTGACAGTAGGATTGTATCAGACTTCAAGTCCCTACTCTGCGTGGTCTTACCCCATGAAGGGGGAGATTTCACTATTATAATGACATGCTAAAGATCTAAAAGCAACTCTGGATCACCATGGCCTTTTTTTGTTGTTGTTGTTTGTTTTAGAAATTTATTTGTTGAACAATCATACAAGTTTTTAACAAACTAATATAATATATATATATATATAGATTCTGAAGATTAGATTTACCCCCAAGAGTGCACCCCCAATTACCCTTATCCCTTCCCCTTCCTGCACCATCTCTAAAAAAAGTATTAGGTTGTGTAACATTACACTTTATCTGGATTTAACACATAATAATAGACCACCTTTTTCAATGGCCAGGGTCTAGTTCCAACCTCCACAAATGAGTGGAGACAATCGACCCTTGGTTCTCTGGGTTAAGCTGATTTCACTCAGCATAATTTATCCCATAGCCATCCATTTACCTTCAAAGGCTGCAATATCATTGTTTCTAATTGCTGTGTAAAATTCCATGGTATAAATGTACCACAGTTTTTGGATCCATTCATCCAGTGAGGGACATCTGGGTTGTTTCCATAGTCTAGCAGTAGTAAATTGAGCTGCTGTGAACATAGATATTGCCGTATCAATATAACGTGCTGATTCTAGATCCCCTGGAAAAATACCCAGGAGAGGAAGAGCAGGATCATAAGGTGGTCTCATCCCTAATTTTTTGAGGATTCTCCACACTGCTTTCCAGAGGGGCTGTACCAGTCTGCAGCTCCACCAAAGTGTGTTAGTGTACCTATCTCTCCACAGCCCCTCCAGCATCTATTACTGTTTATTTTCTTAATTTTTGCCATTCTGACTGGCATGAGGTAATATCCTAATGCAGTTTTCATTTGGATTTCTCTGATTGCTGGTGATTTAGAGCACTTTCTCATGCATTCATTGGCTTGATCAATGTCCTCTGTTGAGAAGTTTCTACTTAGCTCTTTGGCCCATTTATTCATTGGGCTGTTTGTGTTTTTGTAGTTGAGGTTTTTGAGGATTTTGTAGATTCTGGATATGAGGCCCCTGTCAGAGGAATCATAGCCCATGATTCTCTACATTTCCGTAGGAAACCTCTTGACTCTTTTGATTGTTTCCTTGGAAGTGCAAAAGCTTTTTAGCTTTATGGCTTCCCATTCACTTCTGGAGACATGTTAAGAAAGTCTTGGCCTACACCTAAATGCTGAAGTGGTGGACCTAATTTGTCTTCCATCAGTTGCAAGGTAGCTGGTTTAATTCCTAGCTCATTGATCCATTTTGATTTGATTCTTGTGCAAAGTGAAAGATAAGTGTCTGATTTCAACTTTCTGCAAGTGGCTGTCCAGTTTGTCCAGCACCATTTGTTGATGAGGCTGTCTCTCCTCCATGTAATATTTTGTCCTCCTTTGTCAAAAATCAGATGTTTAAAGATTTGAGGGTTTGTTTCAGGGTCTTCTATTCTATTTCATTGGTCTTCTTTCCTATCTTGATACCAGTACCATGCTGCCTTTGTTACTACAGCTCTGTAGTATAGTTTTAAATCTGGTATGGAAAAACCACCTGTTTCATCTTTTTTGCTTAGTGTTTTGGCAATTCTAGGTTTCTTACTGTTCCAAATGAATTTGAGAATTGCTTTTTCTGTCTGTAAAGAATGACATAGGTATCTT
>PVKS010018040.1:0-40848 GCA_004027875.1 Aplodontia rufa
CTTAGATATCTCATGAATCTTATGAATAAAGAATATATAAAGATTTTTCCTTAGAGATCTGAACTTTTGTATTCTGATGGGTGCTGACATATAAGTGGAATGAAATTCTGTTTCTCAAATGTCTCAATCTGTTTTAAATTCAGGAGACTATGGCTTTTCCACCACCCAAAGCCCGCCAGCCACACAGGGCCCACAAGCCACTTCAGCAACTCACACCCCGGAGTCCCCTGCACTTCAGAACTTCAGTGGGTACCATATTGGTGTTGGGCGAGCTGACTGCACAGGACAAGTAGCAGATATCAATTTGGTAGGTTAATGATAGGCTCCTAGGGATCCTATGAAATGAGTAATTTTATTATTTTGCATACTACTTCATTCCTATTATATCATTGTTATCTTCTAACCTTTCTATTATCTTTGCTGTTGCCTAGCTTTGGAAATCTCATCCTGTAAGGAAGAGGAAAACGTATTCAATCACAATTGCTTTGTAAAGTCAACTGATGAGTTTTAGGAGTAGAACTGTGGGCCCAGGCCTGCCCAATCTTGATGATTTTGTCAAGAGAAGCCAAACTATATCTGGATTGAAGATTTAAGTCTTTCAATCTCTTTCTCAAAAAACATAGGCAGTTATAGTTGAAACTGAAAATCTAGTATGAGCCAACATCATGTAAGCCAAATATAAAACTTGCATGGTTCAGGAGAGGCCTGGTGACTGGAGAATGCACTTCTTGGCTATGGTGGTGGAAGTACCCGTTTATGTCAGTGCTTCCCTAGGAAACCAGAGCATGAAGCTGTCTGATGGAATTTGCTTCCTATATTATTCAGCTTTTTCTCTGCTGTGACTAAAAGACCTGACAACTCTTTTAGGAGGAAAAGTTTATTTTGGGGGCTCACAGTTTCAGAGGTCTTAGTCAGTAAATGGCCAGCTCCATCCCTCTGGGCTAGAGGTGAGGAAGAACATTGTGGTGGAAGAGTGTGGTGGAGGGAAATGGGTCAAGGCATCATATCACGAAGCAGAGACAGACTCCACTTATATCCCAAAGGCCTACTCCTAACCACTACCCTCCTCCAGCCAACCCTACCAGCCTACAACTACCAGTTAATACCCTTGATAGGGATTAACTCACTGATTGGGTTAAGGCTCTAATAACCCAATCATTTTACCTCTTAATTTTTGCATTGTCCCACATTTTGAGCTTTTGGGGGACACCTTTCATCCAAACCATAACACTTCCTCTTACCAAATAACTTTTATATTCTAAGAATAGAATTATTTCCAGCTGTCTCTTTTGAAAAGTGATCTGAAATGTGAACCCTTGGTGAACATGCTCTTGAGGGATAAAGCTAATGGTATAGTGGCAATTCTGAATGTTTGGGTGTAGTCCTTATGGGTGGGTTTTATGACATGGTGACAGAAGGAGCATGGGATAGGTTCCTGTGAGCTGACCTGGCTTAGCTTAGGGAGAGATAACATGGTAAAAACCAGAGTGAAATACCTCAGTAAAAATCACTTAATCATAAAGGTACAATTTTCTTCAGAGAAAAAAAAATCACATACTAAACAACTACTATGATGAAAGAGCCTCTGATCTTCAAGATATTCCTGAGCAATGTGGGCTAGAGGTACAGAAAATATTTCCTTCTTCAGTTCCTTAAAGCAGACCAAAGAAAAGCTTTAATTTCAAAGAACAGAATGGGACCCAAAGGGTCTTCAGCACAGGAATGGAAGTCCTGAGCCACACTGGTTCTTCCCTTACTCTACCCCAGTGAAGGTCTTCTGCCTGTCTGATCAATACATCACCTTTACAAAGAAGATTAAAGCTGATATTTTGCTTTTGCCTTAATTATTTATTCATATTTTTGAAAACATCAATTATTTCACTTGGAGCTACTGACATGACTTTTACTCTTTGTCCTGCTGAAATTTTCTTTTCTTATATGTGTGTGCCTGCTTTCCATTAGCTGGGGAGTGAGTTAGAGTGGATCTGAGTCTCTCTTTCTCTTTAGATGGGCTATGCCAAATCCGGCCAGAATGCTCAGGGCATCCTCACGAGGCTCTACAGTCGCGCATTCATCGTGGCAGATCCCACGGGGTCAAACCGAGTTGCGTTTGTCAGTGTGGACATAGGCATGATATCCCAGCGACTCAGGCTGGAGGTAGGTAATCGAGAGGCAAAAGGAATGGCGTGATTTAAATGAAACGCTGGGTGAACAACATGGTAACTAAGCCCTCCTGGTTTCTCACAGAGTGGTCTTTACCTTCAACTTCAACTCTTGACTAGCAGATGATTGCACAAGGAGAATGATCCTCTTATTGTAGTCTAAATAATCTTGATCAAAACTTGGTTTTCAGTTCTGCAGATGAGTCATCATTATGAATGTTCATTTTTGAAAGCTTATCACATTCCAGGTGACCTTCACGTATATTCTCTCACTGAATAATTCTTTGTTAGAAGTTGGAAAGCCTCATTTAATCACTAACCTCTCAAGTTCTTAGACAATTAAGACAAGGAGTCAGATGAATGTTAAAAGGCAACAATGAAACGAGATTGTCTATAAGATGATAATTGTAGAAATTGGGTGAAAGGCACAGGGGGTTCATTATGTTATTCTGACCATTTTTGTATCAGTTTGAAAATTTCTGTGGCAAACATTTTAAAAGAATATAACATTGGCTATCTTTTTTTCAGTTTTTAATTTTATTCAGAAATTTATTTGTTGAACAAACAAGCTTCTAATGAAATAATATAATATATATATATATATATATATATATATAAATTCTGAAAATTAGATTTACCCCCAAGAGTCCCTCTCCCAGTTACCCACCCTTATCCCTTCCCCCACCCCTCCTGCCCAATACATCTCTACAAATGCCTTAGGTTGTATGACATTACACCTTATCCAGATTTAAGACATTATAATAGACCTCCTTTCTCAGTGGCCAGGGTCTAGCTCCAGCCTCCACAGATGAGTGAAGACATTTGACCTTTGGTTCTCTGGGTTAAGCTGATTTCACTTTTCTATGATTTTCCCCAATCTGATGCTTTGTTACCTGCTTGTGGGGACAGTTCAGCTTAGCAGAAAGGTACATAGAGGTTCCTGGGCTGCCTGAGGGCTATAAGGATGAGAGGAAGAGATGGAAAGGGAGGAGGAGAGCTGGACAGGGTCAGAGGAAGACAGGGACGGAAGGAAAGAGAGGAGGCAGAATAAAGTGATGGACCCGGACTTCCAGGTCTATTTCTCTAAGCCAGTTTTGAAGCCCAGAGTCAGTTTTATTTTCTGCATAAGGGTGGATGCATCCTGTTAATATCTGCTCATGTGGTCATGAATGTGAGAAAGAGGCTGGAGCCCTGGCCAGAACCATGGCTGTAAATGTGGTTCATGCAGTATCGTGTCCTGGAAGCCTCATTTGAGGCACCAGCTGTGTGAAGGGGCTTGTGAGCGCGTGGTGAGATGGCCTAAAGGCACTGCTCCAATATCACCCTTCCTTGGGAGTGGGATGGAAGCCTCTCCCATCTGTGGAAACAGGAGGGGGGATTAAGTGTTTTCCTCCCTCCTACACTTAACAATGAAACTCCGAGGTGGCTCTGATGTCATCCCCCTATTATGGATAAGGTAAGTGAGTCTTAGAGAAGGTAAGTAAGTTACCAAAATTCAGACAGCAAGTGGGAGAGCTGGGTTCTGAACATATGTCTGCCTAACCCCAGAGCCCATGTCTTTGTCTTTATTGTATTTTTGTAAGGTACTTTTCTGGTCACTGCAGGGAACACACAGCTAAAGTGAGTTATTCTCCAAGTCCCTTAAGAAGACATTATCTAGTTGGGGCATAAGAGGAAGGGCTGTTTCAGTAACACACATTATTATCTGGAATCCAGTACAATGGCATATTATTTATCAATCACTGTGTAATAATTCATCCCAAAGCGTAATGGTCTAAAACAACAAACATTTATTATCCTACCTCGTCTGTGAGTCAAGAGTTCAGGACTGGCTTGGCTTTGTGATTCTGGCTCAGGTTCTTCTGCAATCAAGTTTATGGCAAAGAACGCACACGTTTGTAGTCTTGACTTGGGTTTCAAGATTTCATTGCAAAATGGTTCACCCCTGTGGCTGTTGGCAGAAAGCTTCAGTTCCTCACTCCATATTCTGATGGCTTCTTTTGGAGGAGTGGCCCAAGGGAAAGAACAAGGATGAACCCACAGTGCTTTCATGACTGTTTTAGAAGTTACACACTTTTTCATTGCCCTATTCTTTAAACAAATCACTACATCTATTTCACACTTATGGATAAGAAAATTAAACTTGTAGGAAGTATGGAAGGATTCATAGAATATATATATAGTTTTTGAAGACCGTAAAAACGTTATTCAGGAAATGGCAATGAGGAAAACCTTTCCATAGTGGAAATGATATTTGAGAGTGCAGAATTTTAAATGCTTAAAATGGGAGAAGAGAGATGAAGGGAAGGAACAGCATGGACACAGAGAGTTGGAAGGAAGACCTATGGATTATCTTCTTAGGAACGGGAGAATTGTATTGGGACACAGGAGTCAGGTGTTGGAGATGAACCTGGAAGGCGCGCTGGCCATAACTGTGGAGGGCCTGGAATGGCAGATTGCTTTTAATTCGGTGGGTGCTGTGGAGTGTTAGAAAACTTTTGAGAGCTGATGTAAACACAATCTTGGTTTAAGATGATTAATCAGATAGCGATGTTTGATATAGATTGGAATAAAATGGAGCTAGAGATGAGAATACAAATTAGGAGATTTTTTAGTATTGAGACTTTATTGGTGAGAATCCAGTTAGGAAAACAGTAATAATACTAGGTATTTCAAATAGAGGTCATTTAATACAGGGGAGTTTTATAAGGTGTTGGAAGATTGAAAGAGAAAGAAAGAGAAGTTATGGTCGCAGAAAGGGGTTTTAAACATTGCCTGACAATGTCTTCTATATTGTTTGAAGTTGTCACAAAGATCTAAACCAATGAGATTGCAGTGAGATTGCATGTTGGTAAGAGATTAAATTAAGGGGCTGGAGAGGTAACTCAATGATAGAATACTTGCCTGGCATGTGCAAGGTCCTAGGTTTGATTTCCAGCAATACAAACACAAATAAATAAATAAAAAACAAAAACCAAACAAAAATAAAAGACTCTCTTTAAAAAAAAAGATGAAAATAAATGTTAATGAAATTTGGGGATGAATAGACATAAAAACTAACACATAGCAGTCATGATGAGCCAGGTACTGTTCTAAGTGCCGACTGTATATTTTATATATGAATGTATATATGTTTATGTGCATATATGTGTGTGTGTGCATGTATGTATGGTGTATACACACATATATCACAAAAAGAAAAATTAACAGAACAAAGTTTATATATATAAACTTATTTAATCCTCTAAGTAGCTCTGTGGGAAGTTACTGATATTATGTCCTTTGACAGATTGGAAACTGTTTTAGAACATCAGGTAACTTATCCAAGTTTACACAGGTTACACAGCAAGGAAATGTCAGAGCTGGAATTTGAACTTCAGGCATTTTGAGGCCAGAGTCCATGTTCATTATCATTGTCCTATACTGCTTTTCTAAGGAACCAAAGAAAACAGAAAAGTCAGAAGGTAGAGCTTGGGGCTGGAGTGGGGAGGCGAGAGGGATTTAACGTGTTGTTTTGTAGATGATATCATGTCGATAGGTACCATGCAACCATCTTCTCCTATTTTTACTTTTTCGGGTAATCTGAGCCCAGTTGGAAGGCCTTTTAAATAAACCAAGTTAGTTACCCCACATTAACTCAAGGGAAGGTGTAAAAAATAAAAGTAGTTCAGTAAGTGCTGTTAAGCTTGTTTTTAATCCCTGGTTTTAGGTAGGTTCTCTGTCTCAGATTTAAGTCTGATGGCATGTCCAGCAGGGAATGAAGATTGGAGACAATCTCTGAGTAGTGAGACAGGGCAGGAAAGCAGAATGACTTTCTAACAGTCTATGTCATGCTCCCAAGAGCATCAGCAATAGCAAATGGGACGGAAACAGAAGGCAAAGAAGTAGGCTATAGATATTAATGAAGCTGCTTTGTTCTGTTAAAATACCCTGTCTTTCAGGAAGGGAGAGCATGCTTGTTATAATGGCTATCTGCAGGCATGGTTATTATATGATTATTTAATTTTTTTTCTTTTCTTTTCCCCAGAAGTCCCATAGTCTGGATTATGGTTTAGAAAAAAGGTGTCTGCATTTGTAGGTGTGCTATCTGAAGTCTTTTTTGCTCTAAAATTCAAGAGTCACAATTATAATCTTTTTTTTTGTGGTGCTGGGACCAGCGCATCACACATGTTAGGAAAATGTGCTACCACTGAGCCACATCCCCAGTCTTCATAATTACTATCTTTTTACTTGATTTTTGAACAGACTTGAATGAACACATTCAATTCTGTAATAACAATGTTATAGTCCTTTAGGAATAAATTGAGTGGGATTCGGGAGTTTTAAGTTGACTTGCAGTTCTATTTGTCTAATGCCTTCCTGACTAGGTTGCAGATTTTTTTCTTTTTGGTACCAGGAATTGAACCCAGGGGCACTTAACTATTGAGCCACATCCCCAGTCCTTTTTAGCTTTATTTTTTATTTTGAGAGAGGGACTCACTAAGTTACTCAGGGCCTCCCTAAGTTGCTGAGGCTAACTTTGAACTTGTGATCCTCCTGCCTCGGCATCCCCAAGACGCTGGAATTATAGACAGGTACCACTACGCCCTGCTTAGTTGCAGAATTTGAAGAACATCAGCTTTTGACTTGAACTTAGCTTTGTGGTATCCCTTTATTGACAGTTTCCTCTTCTTACAGATTTTTTTCTTCATGAGTGTGGTAGTTGCTGTGTACAGGATATGTGGGTGTGATAAGGAGTTGGAGCACGGCTTATGGTGAAACAGAAGGAACGGAAACTGGCTGGGATGGAGAGTGAGGGATGTTAGTTGTGCTCTGTCATATTTCCTTTCCACATTGCTTCATGTCACAGCGTTGCTTATGTGGACATGGTAACCAAACGATTGGTCTTTGGGGAATGGAGAGGTTAATGAGGAAAGATAGTGTGAAAAATTTTCTTTATGCTTTAATGACCACATGGCTGGAATGAGTGCTGTCACTCTTCAACTAATGCAGAAGTTGAATGGCTGTCCTTATGCCAACTGCAAATTCATGAGCTGCGACTCCCCTGTGGACCAGTGGTGTGCTGGAAGCAGATTGTACCAGCTCATGGGAACTTGTTGTTCAGGAATGTTATGAGTTGGTTGTTAAACTTTTGGTAGCTTTAAAATTGATCATAGTGAGAACGTTTACATCATAGATATTGGTAAACAAGACATAAGGGCTTCCCCCATGTCCCTGGAGAGACCGTTTATCAGATATTGTATGATACTGTGTGCCATACTCAGGGTTGACATTGCTAATGGTTGCTTTGGGTTTGACAGTTTTGCTGGACCAATTTCACGGTCTTCCTAGGAAGCCACAATAATATCAAACTTCAGATTTCAGCTAATTAAATCCAGTCGGAAATAGGTGCTCAGCAACATCACTAATTTTCTATTTTCTGGATATATGTGCACCATATAAAGACACTGTGAAACGCTTGGATATTCATTGATTGACTAAGTCAGTGAACATTTACTGAGAAGCCTTGTCTTAGTTATCTATTGCTGAACAACAAGTCATCCGAGAACCTGGTGGCTTAAAGCAGTAATAGAGAGTTTCTGTGATTGGAAATCCCAGAGTGGCTATATCAGGTGCCTCTGTCTTATGTTAGAACGGAAGTCACATGTCATTAATTCTGTGTCACGGGATGGTACCCAGATGTTGACTGGGGCTGAAGTCGTTTGGAAACTCTGCTAAGGCTGATGAATTCTACTAGCTAGTAATGTTGGCAAGACCTCCTCTCCATGTGGGCCTTCCACAAGATTCCTGGGGTGTCCTTACATTACACTGGCTGACTTGCTTTAGACCAGAAGGTGTGACAGTCTATGTCAGAGATAGTAAATTCTTTATCTTGGAAAGTGAGGCAGTGGAGTAGCAGAGAGGTCTTGCAAGCCCTCTTCACTCTGTCTGTGAGGTTTCCCTCCCAGATATTGCATGGCCCAGCTTCTCTCTTCCCGTAAGCCTCTGCTGAAGAGCACACATCTTCAAAAAGATCTTTCCTCACTAACACCTCCCACTGTCTTTGTCCTTATTCGGCAATGTTTTTCTTTATGTAATTTGCCACTATATGATAAATGGTTACATATTTATTTGTTTGTCTATTATCTTTCTCCTTCATTAGAATAAAAACATCTTCAAGGTTGGAAATGGCTATATTCTTTGTACTTAGAGCAGATGCCTGAATGTTAATACTGTGTGGTGAATGATGAGTGTTGAAGAATACTGGCTTTATAGTCAGACTCAGATCTGGAGTTTGATTCTGGTACTCCTTCGTTTGTCAGCAAATTATTTAACATCTGAAAGGCAGCTGTGCTTACCACTTTCCCATCAAAAAATTATTATTATTATTATTATTATTATTATTAAGGAGAGGGGGACAGTGAGAGAGAGAGAGAGAGAGAGAGAGGGAATGAATTAGTTTTATTTTGTTTTTCATGTGGCTTTCATTGCTCTGAGACTTCGCGGTGTACATGGTGCTGGGGTTTAAACTTGGGTCCTTGCACATGCTGGGCAAGCGCCGTAACCACTGTGTTACTGCTCCATCCCCCCAAAATTATTTTAACTTCTGTACACTTCAATTTTCTGAGTTTAAAAATGAGGCTAACAATACTTACTTCTTGGTGTTGTTTTAAATATTTTTTAATGATATAATATGTATAAAATACCTAGCTGGCATAGTGAAGCACACCGGTAATCCCAGCGGTTTAGGAGGCTGAGAAGGAAGGACTCCAAGTTCAAAGTCAGCCTCAGCAACCAAGTGAGGACCTAAGCAACTTAGTGAGACCTTGTCTCAAAATTTAAAAAGTGGGAGATGCTGGGGATGTGGCTCAGTCGTAAAGCACCCCTGGTTTCAATCCCCAATACTAAAAATAAAAAAAAAAAAACAAAAAAATCCCAAGCATTGTGCTTGCACATAATAATAAATACAATGTTAGCTATTGCTATAGCTGTTATTGTTCTTGTTATTGTTACAGTGATGATAAACAGGGATACCAAAGGGATGGATCAGTGATTTTCTCATGCTGAATCTTGTGTTATCCTTCTTGTTAGTTGTGGTTTTCTGTTTCTTCTTTCCTAAAGGTCCTGAACAGACTGCAGAGCAAATACGGCTCCCTGTACAGAAGAGACAACGTTATCCTGAGTGGCACTCACACACACTCAGGCCCAGCAGGATACTTCCAGTACACTTTATTTGTCATTGCCAGCGAAGGATTTAGCAATCGAACCTTTGAGTACATGGTCACAGGTATCGTGGAGGTAGGCGGCAATTGTTTACCCATGCTTACAGCTCTAGGGTCCAGGTAGCACCTTCCTCTCCTTCTCCTTCCTGACTCCCTTTTGCTTCCGGTTCTAAGCCATGGACTGTTAATCAGAAGGCACTGGTTGATAGGAACAGGAGGGTTCTATGGCAGTAAGCCCAAGGTCATCATCTAAAGATGCAGAAAACACTTTATATGTAACTCATAAATGGTAAGGTCCCACATGGTCTGTTCTCTGCATAGGCCCATAAAAAAGAACTTCCCAGAGAAAGTTGCAAATAACTGTAATAGTTCCTTATATCCCTCAAAGAATAAAGAGGTCATGATTGGTGAAAACGCACCCTCATTCCTCACGTCCTCCGTACCAGATCCACCCCCCCATCCCAGGAGGGTGACTCCTCACCAACACCCTCAAGCTCCTCGCCCATTCCAGGCTCAGCTGCCTGGTTCTCCTCTCTCCCTTGTGCTCTAGTTTATTTATTTATATATTTTTATTTATTTATTTTTGCACACTGTTATTGTTTTTCTCCCTTGCTTTGCCTTCCAGGTTTAGTCTCTACCTTTTCTCAAAAAGTCAGTCACTCCCACATTTCAGCGATCCAGACAGCAAAGGTTGACTTTTCTTTACAGCAATGTTTTTCATGCTGTAGCTAGCAATATGTTCATAGCTTAGGAAATGCATTTCACAGGCGACAATAAGCATTAAATAGAAAGGAACTTTAATAGATTGGGAAATATCCCAGTGCGTGGCACAGAGTAAGGAGGTAGTTTGTTTTGTGAAAGTTTGTCTTAGGATGCATATGCTGGCATGTTTTAAGTTATGAACTGAGGTTCAGTTAAAAAAGAAGTCTGAAGAATTCTGCCTTGAAGTGTGGTGGTGTGCAGAGGGCAGAAGGGTGGAATAGCTGTATGGTAACAAATCTTGTCCCAGTGTCTTGGGAGTCAAGTTCCCTAGTTGGTCATCTGACTGGCAGTCCTGAGAGCAGAGGACACAGGGCTAACTGTCACAATGCTTACCTACACACAGCACTTCCTCTGTCTCAGCCCTGAAGGCCGCATCTGTTTACCTCCGGATGACACCAGCCATGGAGCCCTTCAGCTTTTATCCTATCATGGGGATGCCTTACAGCCAAAGGAAATTGTTCACGGGGATCTTTTTTTACATCAACTAAGTCAACATCTCCATTCCCCCTTCCCCTTTCTTATTTTTAACTTCCTTTTCTAAATTTTTTATTAAGGAGTTGAGTTATTATACAATCATAAATGCATACAAAGCAACATGTGTTAGGAATATGTTCTTAAACCAGAATTACCCCCATATCGTCCACCCCCAGCCTCTTGACTCTTGTACATTTCGCCCCTACAAGTGATATAAATGCTTAGATTGTGAATTTTCCAGAATTAAATGATTGCACACGTATTCCTGGATCCTCTTTCAGAGCATCGACATAGCACATGCCACCATGCGACCAGGCAAAATCTTCATCAATAAAGGAGACGTCGAGGGTGTGCAGATCAACCGAAGTCCCACATCTTACCTGAAGAATCCACAGTCAGAGAGAGAAAGGTGAGAGAAATTATCAAAACAGAATCATTGCATTTCCTTGGAGAAAAGCCACAAATTCTAAGAGTTGTTAGATGGTGGCTATGGTGGGACCCTAGGAGAATATTAAAACTAAAATAATTTTAGAACATGTTTATTTAGGAAAAGCAGAAACAAAAAGTGAATGTAGAAATGAAAACCAATTTTTTTTTCAACATATCTTTGTACTTAGTTGGCCAAAGTGATTAAAGCACTCTGGGTTCTGAAATCAGGCACAAATGTGGTCTCGGCTTAGCTTTACCACTTCCTGGTTGCATGAGCTTTAGGGATTTACTTAATTTATTGACTCTCAGCTTCATCATCTGTAAAGTGGAGATAAAATGTGCATAATGCATCTTTGTTAAATGAATGAATAGTTCTTTACTTAAGTGCTATGAAGAAGAAATCATCTTAGTTCACCAGAGTGGGGCAAGAGAGAGAAGATTAAAAAAAAAATAAAGGATCTGGAAGGGAGAGAAAGAAATAAAACCAACACATCCAAATAGAATAACTAAGGGAGATTATTTTTTAAAGTCATCTATAACAGGTTTGTCACAGAAGAGAGGCACTCGGCTGCTAAGGCAGTGTACAACATCTCAGCTTCCACTTGACTTTGACATTTTGCATTTGCATATTTTTCAATTACTTTTGGAGGTGTTGATTTTTAGAAATCATAAGCTGATTTTCCTTGAAAGAACATAAAGGAACACTTAACTTGCAGGTCTTGGATGATTTCAGATTTGCATACTCCCCGAATATTTTAAGAGATTCCATTAAAAGTTGATATCAGTACAAATTTCAAAGACAAATTATTTTCTAAAAGTAATGCCTATATGTTACATAATCTTAGATATATTGTATGAAAACGTATGGTTCCACTCCAATCAGTTTACCTAGTACTGCTAAAAGTGATTGCAATTAAAATCCTTTCTTTAGCTGAGGAATGAGGTACTTCATGCAGTTCGTAGAATTGTTGGTTTTCAAGGAATCTCACTAAGAGGCGGTTTTGTTTTGGGATTAGCTTTCATTATTTGTCATACGTGAGGGCCAGTCTCTAACATGCAACTAAATATTTGTTTCACTGACTAGGTATTCTTCAAATACAGACAAGCAAATGGTGCTTTTGAAAATGGTGGATTTCAATGGAGATGACATGGGCCTTATCAGGTATTCTGTTTTCTCTTCCATCCTTTTTAAAAAAAATCTGTGTGGGTATCTTTTCTTAATTACAAGGGACAAAAGAGACTATGTTGAGAAAAAAATAAATGGTTACGAGTCCAGACTTGGAGTCACACACAAGTGGGATCCAGTCCTGGGACTTAGGGGAAGGTTCTCAGTCTTTTAGGGCTTAGTGATTCCCCTGTAAAGCAGGGCTGCTAGGAGGATGACCCCTTGGGGGATCCTGGTGAGCTCAGCACAGCATCTGGAGCATGATATAAAGACTCGGTAAACAATATTTATTATTTTACCAGATCTCATAGACAGCTTCTACGATATGGACAGTTATTCCCTGAGACAATAAGAAAATAACCTGACCAATCATCATGTGGCTACAGGTTTGACATTATTTATTTCTATTTTCCTAAAAGGATTAAATCTAATGCAGGACGCTGCCAGTTAGGAATGGAACAGAACTGAGCAGATGAGCTAATATTACAGCTCAGCACACATGTTAGCACTTCTGTCTGGCAGTGATAGCATGTGGGAAAACAGATTTGGTTTTCTTCAAAAAGCAGGAATTTGCCTTCCTATGTGAGTTTGGTCACTGGAATTGGACCGACTAAGGAACTGACTACGTGGGTAACACGGTCCTGGGCACCTTGACCCGTGGACTTATAAATGATGCAAAAATGCCCCAAAGCAATGTGTCAAAGTGCTTAGGTGCTAGAGTCAAATGAGTTGGATTTACTCTGGGCTCTCATCCTTATTATCTGTGTGACTTTAGACAAGTTACATGACCACTCTGCTCCCAGGTTTCTTATTCCTAGGCCATTTTGTGCACACTTTGGCATGAATTGAGTCCTTAAAATGTTGATAATAATAATTAGAGTGACGGCAAGGAAATATCCAAGTAAAAGATTCTATGTGAGTGAAACTAAAAACAAATTTAAAAAATTACAGTAAATTGAAAGTAAGCAGGTACTGAAGAAAAATAAAGACTATGCCACATCGTTTATCATGTCCATAGGTTGGCCCTAAAACTAGGTGGAGGGCATCATGATGATAAAGAGTTGAGGTTTTAAATGTGCGATGGACTGGGGTTCAAATCCCAGCCCTACCTGTCACTTGCTGGTCCTATGGCCTGGGGAAAACAATACCCACTTAGACTTCAATTATTCTACTTGAAAGTGGGAATAATAATATCTTATAGGGTTGTTTGAGGACTAAATGAGATAATTCATGCAAAGTTCTAGTTCTGTGCTTGGCATAGACAGCATAATCATTTTACCTAAAGGGCAAAGAATAGAATATAATTTTTCCTCTTCTGAATAACTCCATTATTGGCATATCAAAGTGCTTGAAACTCTTAGAATTGGAGTTACTTCTTTGAGACTAAAATGGGATCTCTAAAACTCTCTGATAAACTTTACTATATGGGTTTATATGAGAAGATTTACTCTTTCATTACAATAAATTCATATATTGATCAGTTGCTACCTAGAATTTTCTTTAATTTTTTATTTTTGAACAACCATACAATTTTTTAACAAAATAATATCAAATGTGTATAGATTCTGGATACTACAGTTACCCCCAGGAGAGCCCTACCAATTACCCACCCTTATCCCTCCCTTCCCCTTCCCCCCATATCTCTAAAAAAGGATTATGGTGTATAGCATTATATCTTATCTGGATTTAACATATGATAATAGACTAACTTTCTCACTGGCCAGGGTCTAGTCCCAACCTCCACAGATGAGTGGAGACAATCGACCATTAGTTCTCTGGGTTAAGCTGATTTTACTCAGCATGATTTCTTCCATAGCCATCCATTTACCTTCAAAGGCTGCAATATCATTGTTTCTAATTGCTGTGTAATATTCCAAATGCCAGTCATGCAACTGTGTGCTTTGTGGATATTGTGATGCATAAGGAATGGTTCCTATATTCAGGGGTCTTAGAGGTTAGTGGAGTAACTGGGGTGGGAGACAAGGTAAATACTTAATCATGACATAACTCAGATGGCCAGTAGTGCTTCCACATGGGCATAAATAAATGCTGTGGGACTTTGAGTTCTTCTTGGGAGCATTGTGGAAAGCTTCTTAGAGAAAATGACATTACAGTTGGACCTCAAAGGGTCTTGGGATTTCTCAGGGAACTTTGGGAAATATTGAGTTCTGAGGTCTGAGGTTGTGCTAGGTCAAAGAGTAGGTGGGGAATGAACTGGAAAGGTTATGAAGCTCTAGACTGTGAAGTGTGTTGGTGTGGAATTTGATAAGGACTTATATCTCTGACAAGTTACATTGAATATACCATGTTTGTTGGGGAAAGGTGGCTTTCCCTTTATTTTAGATAGCTTTGTTTTTTCGCTTCTATGACCAAAGACCTGACAAGAACAATTCTAGAGGAAGAAAAGTTTATTTTTGACTCAGGGTTTCAGAGGTATCTGTCCACAGACAGCCATTGCTCTGGGCTCCGGGTAAGGCAGAAGACCACAGCAAGAGTTTAGTGGAGGAAAGCAGCTCAGGACGTGGCACCAGGAAACAGAGTCTCCCCACACCATGGACAAAATATATACCTTGAAGGTGCACCTCCAGGGACCCACCTCCTCCAGGCATACCCTACTTGCCTGTACTCACCACCCAGATAATCCCTATGACAGAGGCTCTCATAACCTGATCATTTCACATCTACGCTTTTTTGCTTGGTCTCAGACATGAGCTTTTGGGGGACATCTCATTTCTAAATCATTTTACCCTTATATTTTCTATTTAACCTCTTGGACTGATGGTTGAGGCTATTCACGATTCCCTTTTATTAGGAAATTTTAAAAAGCTAGCCTTCGAGTCAGGTGTTCTTTTTTCTTTTGCATAAAATTATATTGCATATCTGGAAGCCTCAGGGTCAACGGTCAAGGTTACATCAGAGCTTATCCATCTGCTGTGCTTAACATCCCGCAATAACTTCCCGTTGTTTCTATAGCTGCCATATGTTATCCCATTGGTTGCATAGTGATAATTACTCTTTGAATACACTAAAAAATGATCTAAAACATAAAGTCAGATCTGGATTGTTAAATAACACCTACCACCTGTAGGTGCCTGCTGGTAGGCAGAATCTCCAACTCTGAGGAGTATGGAAGCACAGAATCTCAGAATTCCAGGGAATAGAGATTGTCTAGTTTGACCTTCTGCTAGGGAACAAAGGTGATGTAACTGCCCAATGTCACAGCAACGTCTCTTTTACATACTGAAATCCTACTGAAGTTCCTCATTCCTTTCTACTTTTACTTTTATTTTCATTTTTCAGTGAGCAAATCTGCATAAGGTATCTACCATGTGCCTCCTGTACTTTTAGTCTGTGGAAGGATGCATTCCCTAGCCTTGCAATCAGGAACCAAACACCCTGGAATCAAAAATCTATCTTTGTACTCCTTGAACAAACCCATTAAAACTCTCTGAGACTGTTTCCTCATTTCTCAAAGTGCATAACCTATCTTCTTTCTATACAGAGATCATCATTCATTCATCCATTCAATCTCTGGAATCTGTGTCATGAAATGAGCTAAGTCTAGTGATACAATTATGAGCAAAATCAGATACAGTTGCTGCCTTTATAGTCTACTAATGGAGACAGAGGATATTTAAATAGACATGAAATACACATAAGATTACAATTGGGTTGAGTACCAGCTCTAGAAATTGTGTAATAAAAATAATTTATATAATAATGTTATATAATTATCATCAGGCTAAGTGTTAAGAAAGGACGGTATGTAGATCTGTCTTGAAGAAATTTGATCCTGTCAGAAGATTGGAAAATATTTCCCTGAGGAAGTGACGAAAGGTGAAGGAGGAGTAGGAATTAACTGGCAAAATGGGACACGGAAAAGAACACTTAATGGAGTGGGAGAAAGATGCGCAAAGGCCCTGTGATCCATTTGAAGAACTGGTGGCAGGTCAGTGGGTCTGGAGTGCAGAGGACAAAAGGGCAATGTGTTGTGAGATTAAGAGATTAGATGCCATAAGGAAGATTTTGGCTTTTATACAAAGAGAAATGGAAAATAATTAAAGCATTTAAAGCTGGGATTGGGTCAGCTATTGAAGGGTCAGGAAGAGCAGTGCCTTGAGGAATGAAATACATTTTTGTGGGTGAATCTGTCCCCTAAGTCACGAAACCCTCTGCAATTGTCCACCCATCACTTTCTCCAATTGACCTATTTCAGGAAAATATCTCTACCTTTCTTTTTTTTTTAAGCAAAAGCACTCAATGATTTTTCTTTGGACACAGAGAATATGTTGAGGATGTTCTGAATTTTGAATCAAACTATAAGCTGTATAGCGTATACAAAATCCACTTTGGGAAACCCTAGAAGGCACCCCAGAGTCTGTCATCCAGTGGAGGAGAGAAAACTGAATCTTAAGAAATCCTGATGTAGGGGCGGGAATGGTGGCTCAGCGGTTAGGGCGCTTGCCTGGCTTGTGCAAGTACACGAGTTCAAACCCCAGCACCACATACACAACGAAGTCTCGGAGCAACGAAAGCCACAGGGAAGACTAAATAAAATTGATTCTCTCTTTCTCTCTCTGTCCCTCTCTCCTTTAAAAAAAAAAAAGAAAAGGAAAGAAATTCTGATGTATTAAGATAGCCTCTTTATGAAGAAAGTATGAAGGAGGAAAGCAAAACAGAGATGAAAGAAAGAGGGAAGTCACTGGGCAAGTAACCCGAGTGAGCTCTCTGGTAGGTGGAAGAGACCCTTGTCATATGGCCAACCTTGTGGGAGTGGCAGCCAGGGACATGGGCTTGGGTTGCCACAGAACAGCCTTCACCTTGCTTTCCTTACCCTGAATTTGCAGGAGTGTCCTGGATTCCTGTTCTCCCTTCTCTTCCTTTCCTTTCTGCCAGTCCTCTAGGGATCAGTATGATCTGGTTCCTATTTATTGGAGTCGTAGGAAAAGTCTGAGTAGGTCTTCGAATTATTGCTCCATTGCCTTCTGTTTTATTCGTTGCAAATCTTTTAATTCTAACCGAAAGTGGTCTTGTAAGGGGGCTCTTCAATGGCACATTTTAAAAATAACAGGGCAGCAATTTGCACAAGCTATTTGAATAATTTGTGTACAAACAGAAAATTCCAATTTGTGGAATTACGCTAATTTAGTTGAATTATATTGGCTTATGGAACAGAGGCAATTATGTGCTGAAATCTCCTGTGTCATTTATAGCCATGGCTTTCTGTCTACACCGCATCTGCTCTGTTCTGTCCACTCTCCTCTCAATTTGCCTGATCCCACTCACATTGCAAAGGTTAAAAACCTAGTGACTGCCACTCACAAAATCACTTTGACCTCTTTTTAAAAATCCATCTCACCTCATAAATGCCTCCTCTATTTGCATTGACTCTGGTTTATCAAACCTGGCTCTCTGCCACTGCATCCCTGAATTTTTCTTGCCCGTGCTGTGCTTGTAAGTTTTACTTTTTTTTTTCCCCACATTTTTATTAATACATTATAGTTTTACATAATGATAGGATTTGTTGTTACATATTTGTATATGCACACAATATATCAATATAACAATATAATTCGACCAATATTCCTCCTTAGAACTTCTCCCTACCACCTCCTCCCACGCCAGCAAACAGATAGCTTGACTTCTTCTTTTCTTATTTGTACCCCTTTGATTTCCTTTTCTTGTCTGATTGCTCTGGCTAATGTTTGTTTTTTTTTCCCACATTTATTAGAAGTATATTGCGATACTGGATACAGATAAGGGGGAAACATTGTCAAAACTGTAGCAATCATTGTGTATAAACTTTGATAACCAGGGGTAATGCTTTTAAGTTTTTCTGCAGCTCAATGCTGCCTTCTTGCTCTGACGCTCCTGTCTGCTTACCCGTGCGCTTCTCCAGTGCAGCAGAGTCCCCGGGTGCGCAGCAAGCTTTCAGTCTGTGCCTGGTCCCGCCTCACCCAAGGAGGAGGAACTTGATAGGAACTTTTTTGATGACAAGGGTTATGACAGACTGATTATAGAGATGAATCAGATTTGATAGATTGACCCAAGTTTAGGAAAACAGTCATAAAAACCAGTTGGCAGACGATATTGGACTTGATTTTTGGAAAGTTTTGAAATTGAAGAAATCTGTAAAGTTATTATTTTTTCCAAGTTTTACTTTTTCAATATGTAAATAAGATGTACTCACCACAAAAAAAATATAGGAAAGTAGTAAGGAAAAATTTTAACTCAAAATTATACCACCCCAAACCCTCCAAGGTTAGTATTCAGATGACTGCTTGTGTGCGTTGTCCTGTGTGGAGCTCAATAAGAAAGAAGCGTGGCTGGAAGGTCCTGCTGCAGAGCTGCATGCTTAGTGGCTTTTCCTCACTGTGGGCCCTGGAGGTTGGCTGTGAAAATATTCACTGTTGCCTCCGTGCACCGAGACAATCAAAATCAAGTTGCTTTTCAGTTGCTTGCTTGTTTTTGTGGGGATTCTCTGAGTATGTAAAAATGATTTTTTGTTTGAAAGTCTATGTGGTTTCAGGTAAATAGTAACCCAGTTATATATGTATATGTATACATATGTATATGTATACACACACACACACACACACATATATATATATAATATAATTCTAACCTGAAAAAAGCTGGGTTAACTATATTTATATAGTTAACTACATTCTATATTTATATAGTTAAATATATGTGTATATAGTTAAATATATATGTGTATAGTTAAATATATATTATATATATATTTGCTAGATATTGACTGATTTTTATTCAAAGTCCCCATCCCATTTACTAGGAGGGAAAATTAATCTCAAACATGTACAGAGTTTTCCACACCAATAAACTTATGTTATTATTACAGGATACTAAATTATTTCAAAGGATTTGGTAGAAAACTCCTAGTCTTAGGTCATCTGTCCATGGATATTTCTAGATATATTCACTATCATTTTCTATTTTTATTTGTTTTTTTTTAAAGAGAGAAGGATAGCAGTGAGAGAGAGAGAGAGAGAGAGAGAAAGAGAGAATCAAATTTCATTGAGTTCTTCCCATGGCTTTCGTTGCTCTGACACTTAGTTTTGTACGTGGGTGCTGGGGCTTGAACCCATGTACCTGCGCATGCCAGGGAAGCGCTGCAACTGCCGAGCCACCACTCCAGCCCTTTTTATTTGTTCTTTATAGTTATACATGACAACAGAATATATAATGACATAATTGTAAAATTATGGAGTAAGCCTTGTTTTAATTCAGTCCTCTGTATTTCCCTTTCTTGTCCCTTCCTCCTAACCCCTGTTCTCGTCCCTCTACTCTACTGATCTTTCTGTTATTTACTTATAATTTGTGTTTTTTTAAATTGGTGTCTTGTTGATGTTCTTGATGGTGAGGTTCACTGCGGTATATTCACATATGTACATAAGAAAGTTAGATCTGATTCTTCCTGTGAGCTTTCTGTATCCTGCTCTCCTCCCTCCCTTTCATCTCCCTTTGTCTATTACTATGATCTTTTCCTTATTATGGATTAGCTTCTGCATATCAGAGAAAACATTCAACCTTTGACTTTTTGAGACTGGCTGATTCACTTAGCATGACAGCCTCCAGTTCCATCCATCTATCAGCAAATGCCATAAAGTCATTCTCCTTTATGGCTGAGTAATATACCACTATGTATATGTACCATACTTTGTTTATCCATTCATCTGTTGAAGGGTATCTTGGTTGGCTTCATAGCTTGGCTCTTATGAATTGTGTTACAATAAATATTGATGTGGCTGCATCATTGTAGTATAGTGAATTTAAATCCTTTGGTTATATAATGAGAAGTGGGATAACTAGGATACATGGTCGCTCCATTCCCAGTTTTTTTTGAGGAATCTCCATACCGCTTTCCAGAGTGTTTGCGCCAATGTTCAGTCCCTCCAACAATGTGTAAGTGTACCCTTTTCCACACATCCTCATCAATATTTACTGTATCTTGTATTCTTGATAATTGCCATTCTGGCTGGAATAAGATAAAAATCTTATTTTTATCTTAGTAGTTTTAATTTGCATTTCTCTAATTGCTAGAGATATTGAGCATTTTTTTTTCAAATATTTGTTGACCATTCATATTTCTTCTTTTAAGAAGTTTCTGTTTAGTTCTTTTTCCCATTTACTGATTGGGCTATTATTATTATATTATTTTGGGGGTGTTAAGTTTTTTGAGTTGTTTGTGAATCCTAGATATTAATGCCCTATCTGAGGAGCAGGTGGCAAAGATTTTCTACCATTCTTAAAATTCTTGATTATTTCCTTTGCCATGTGGAAGCTTTCCAATTTGATGCCACCCCTTTTGTTAATGTTTAATTTTACTGCTTGTTAGGGAAGTTGGATCCTAAGCCAACATTTTGGAGTATAGGGCCTATATTTTCCTCTAGTTGGTGCAGGGTTTCTTGCCTAATTCCCAGGTCATTGATTCACTTTGAGTTGAGTTTCTTGCGGGGTAAGAGAGAGAGGTTAAATTTCATTCTACTGCACATGAATTTCCAGATTTCCTGACACCATTTGTTAAAGAGGCTATCTTTTCTCCAACTTATGCTTTTGGCACCTTTGTCTAGTATGAAATAACTGTATTTAGGTGGGTTTGTCTCAGTGTCTTCTATTGCGTTGGTCTTCATGCCTGTTTCGGTGCCAGTTCCATGCTGTTTTTGTTACTATAGCTCTGTGATATAATCTGAGGTCCAGTTTTGTGATGTGTCCTGCTTCACTTTTCTTGCTAAGGATTGTTTTAGCTATTCTGCGTCTCTTATTTTTCCAAATAAATTTCATGACTACTTTTTCCAAGTCTGTGAAGAACGTCATTGTAATTTTGATGGGAATTGCATTGAATCTGTATAGCACTTTGGTAATATTGCCATTTTGATAATATTAATTCTGCCCATCTAAGAATATGGTAGGTCTTTCCAAATTCTTAGGTCTTCAATTTCTTTCTTTAGTCCTCTATTGTTTTCACCGTAGATGTCCTTCACCTCTTTTGTTAGATTGATTCCCAAATATTTTTAAAGCTATTTTGAATGGGACAGTTTTCTTAATTTCTTTTCCAGAAAACTCATCATTGTAATATAGGAATATGATTACAGGATGTTTATTTTGTATCCTGCTACTTTGCTGAATTCATTTGTGAACTCTAAAAGTCTTCTGGTGTAATTTTTTGGATCTTCTAAATGTAGAATCATGTCATCAGGGAAGAGAGATTATTTGAGATATTCTTTTCCTATTTGTATCCCCTTAATGTCTTTCTCTTCCCTAATTTCTCTGGCTAGTGTTTCAAGGTCTATGTTGATTAGAAGTGGTAAAGTGAGTATCTTGTATTTTTCCTATTTTTTAGAGGAATTACCTTCACCTTTTCTCCATTCAGAATAATATTGGCCTTGGGTTTGTCATATATAGCCTTTATGATATTGAGGTAAGTTCCTTCTATCCCTAATTTTTCTTTTTTTTTTAAGAGGGAAGGAGAGAGAGAGAGAGAGAGAGAAAGAGTCAATTTTATTTAGTTTTCCCTGTGGCTTTCATTGCTCCGACACTTTGTTATATATGTGGCGATAGGGTTTGAACCCATGTCCTCTAGCATGCCAGGAAACCACCATAACCACTGAGCCATCACTGGAGTCTCTTTTCTAATGTTTTAAACATGAATGGGTACTATAAGTTGTCAAATGATTTTCCTGCATCTATTCAGATAATCATGTGATTCTTGTTTTTAATTCTATTTATGTGGTGGATTAGAGTTATTGATGTACATATATTGAATCAACCTTGCATTCCTGGAATGAATCCCACTTGATCATGGTGCACTATCTTTTTAATGTATTTTTATATGCAGTTTGCCAATATTTTATTAAGAATTTTTGCATTTATGTTCATCAAGGATTTGATCTAAAGTTTTCTTACCTTGATGTGTCTTTGGTTTTGGTATTAGGGTAATATTGGATTTGTAAAATGAATTTGGTGAAGTTCCCTCCTTTTTTATTTTATGGAATAATTTGAGGAGGATTGGTATTAGTTATTCTTTAAAGGTATGGTAGAACTCAGCTGAGAATCCATACAGTGCTGGGCTTTTCTTTGTTGGAAGACTTTTGATGGCTATTTCAATTTCATTACTAGTAATTGATCTGTTTAAGTTTTCTATATCCTCCTGATTCAGTTTGATACATCATATATCTCTAGGAATTTGCCCACATTTTCAAAGTTTTCTAGCTTATTGGAATATAAATTTTCAAACTAGTTTCTCATGACCCTTTGGATTTCAGATGTGTCTCTGGTGATATTTCCTTTTCCATTTCAGATTTTGAAAATTTAAGGTTTTTCTCTCTTTCTTTTAGTTGGTTTGCTAAGGGTTTATCAATTTTGATTATCCTTTCAAAAATCTGATTTTTTGTTTCCTTGATCTTTTGTATTTTTTTAACTCAATTTCATTGGTTTCAGCTCTAATTTTATTATTTGTTGTCTTCTATTGATTTTGGTACTGATTTGTTCTTCTTTTCCTAGTGTCTTGAGATAGGTTATTTATTTGGTGTCTTTCTATTATTTTAATATATGAACTCAATGCTGAGAACTTTCTCTTAGAACTGCCTTCATACTGTTCTAGAGATTTTGATATGTTATATCACTGATCTCATTTGTCTCTAGGCATTTTTAATTTCTCCTATGATTTCTTCTACTATCCATTCACCATTCAACAGTGTATTTTTTAGTCTCCAGTTGTCAGAGTGGTTTCTATTTTTTAACATATCATTGATTTCTAATTTCATTCCATTATGATCTGATAGAATGCAAGGTATTAACTCTATTTTTTTCATATTTACTAAGATTTGCTTTGTGCCCTAAAATACAATCTAGTTTAGAAAATGTTCCATATGCTGCTGAGAAGAAAGTGAAATCATTTGTTGAGAGATGAAATATTCTAAAACTGTTAGGTCTGAATTATTGATTGTATGGTTTAGTTCTATAGAATCTTTACTTAGTTTTTGTTTGGATGATCTATCCAATAATGAGAGAGGCAAGTTAAAGTCATCCAGAGTTACTGTATTGTTGTCTATTTGATTCTTACTGTTGAGAAGGGTTTGTTTGATGTACATAGATGCTCCATTATTTGGAACATAAATATTTACAATCATTGTATCTTGTTGATGTATGATTCCCTTAAGTAGTATTAAATGATCTTTTTTATCTCTTCTTTGATTAATTTTGACTTGAGGACCACTTTATCTGATATGAGAATAGTAACCCCTGCTTGTTTTCTTGATCCATGTGAGTAGTATTTTTTTCCCCATCCCTTCACCTTCAATCTGTGGAGGTGAGACTGTTACAGGCACTATATTGTTGGGTCTTGTTTTTTAATCCAATTTGCAAATCTGTCTCTTTTGATTGAAGAGTTTAGACCATTTACATTCAATGTTATTATTTAAGGATTTTTTTTTAAAGAGAGAGGGACAGTGAGAGAGGGAGAAACAGAGAATCAATATTTTTTTCAAGTGGCTTTCGTTGCTCTGACTTAGTAGTGTATGTGGTACTGGGGTTTGAACCTACATCCTCACACATGCGAGGCAAATGCCTTAATCACTGAGCTGCTGGTCCAGCCCCTAGAGATGAGTTTTATTTCTTGAATTTTTGACTTATTTCTGGTGTTTAAATTGGATTTGATTTTCTTTTGGTTGACTATTCTTTCAGTGTGATATCTCACTATGGTGGTTTTCACTTTAATTTTTCATCTTTTTCTTCATGAAATATTTTATTGAGTATATTTTATAGTGCAGGCTTTCTAGTTATAAATTATTTTAGCTTTTTTATCACGGAAGGCTTTTAGTTCATCTTTGATTTTGAAGCTTGATTTTGCTGGGTATAATATTCTCAGTTGGCATCCATTTTCTTTCAGAGCTTGGTATATCTTATTCCAAGTCCTCCTTGCTTTTAGGGTCTGGCTTGAGAAGTCAGTTGAAATCTGGATTGATTTACCTCTAAATGTGATCTGTCATTTTTCTCTGACAGCTTTTAAAATTTTACCTTATTCTGTATGTTAGGCATTTTCATAATAATGTGTCCTGGAGTGGGTCCATTGTGATTTTTAACTTCCTGTGTTTCCTCTCTTATTTCATTCCTTACATCATCTTCTAGTTCACAGAATAGTTTAAGTATGAATTTTCAAAATTCCTTCTCCAACATTTCCTCCACTATGGTGTCAGTGAAGTCTGTTGTTGAATCATTATGGGTTGTTTGGGATGATTTGTTCCCTTGTTTTTTGTTTTTTTTTAAAGAGAGAGGGACAGTGAGAGAGATAGAGAAAGAAACAATTTTATTTAGTTTTCACATGGCCTTAGTTGCTCCAACACTTACTTGCGTACGTGGTGCTGGGGTTTGAACCCGGGTCCTCGTGCTTGCCAGGCAAGTGCTGAAACCGCTGAGCCACCGCTCCAGCCTTCCCTTGGTTTTTCATATTGTTTTTATGTCTACCCATCCATAAGTATAGTCCTGATTTCTTCATTAATAGAAGGGCTACTTTTTCTTAAGAGCCCTGGGTTGGGATATCCAGATCATGATGCTTTAGTTCAGTGTATGACCTCTGCTGATCCCAATATCAGCTCCACGTTAAGTGTGCTCTTTTTATTGTAATCACTTCTGAGCCAGGACTCGGTTTATTGAGCCATTTAAGAACAAAAACTTGTTGCAATTGATCTCTGCTCTTCCTCAAAATTGGGTATCTATCTATTATAATTTTCATGTTCAGGAGGAAGAAATTCTTGTTGAGTCTAGGCTGACAATCTCCCAGGTTGCAGGGACACAGGAGCAAATTTCCTTGTTGTTATGATGCCCCAGCCAGCATCTTCTGATTGTCAGAAGCTGACTGCTCTAGGACAAAATGTGCCCAATGATTTGGGTACTTATGTTGATTGTAGTAGTTAGTTGTGGGTCATTGTATACCTGTTCCCCTTAGGTGTATTTTGTTGCAATAGTGGAGATCCTGTCAGCTGTCTGGGCTCTAGTTTTCCGCTGCCCTAGATTGTGAATGACTTGAGTTGGTTCAGTCTGGTTACTCAGTCTGATGTGAGTGAGGTCCCATAAGTATCCAAATACTGGCCGTTTCCTCAGATTGTGCACCTTTTAAAGCTGCTAGCAGACCCTTTCTGCTCTATAACCTCAGGCAATTTTATGGGTCTTTATGCAATTGGATATTCAGCCAGCTTCACTTTGGTACTGCCCTGAGAGCCAGGTCTGGGGACTGTCCTTAGGTTTCCTGTGGGGCCTTGCCCCAGTGTCGGTGGTTGGGAGCCTTGTGAATTGCTCAGGACCAAATTTTCTTGGCTGTTGCCTCTGTCTGAGTCAAGTGAGCTAGTGGTGCCTTGTGGACCTTTTTACCCTTGGCCAGATCACAGAGGCTGAGCAGGGCTACTGATACTCCCAGAAGCTGTCCCTTTAAGTTTGCTCTATTCCCCAATTTTGTAGTGAGGTAGGGGAGGCATATTTGAATGATTTGTGGCTGCTAGTGGTCCTTCTAGATAGTCTTTCTGGCTGGATTTTTAAAAAGACCAGCTAAAGGGAATTTCCCTTGGGTTCAATTTGCAGTCATCTGGGTTTGAGAAGATGCTATGTTGATTTAAGAGCTGCCATGTATATATTTTTCTGTCATTTTCATTGAACCCTTCTTTGTTCTTGTGTTTTAGGAGTATCTCTTATGAATACCATGTAGCTCTAGTTATTTGTTTTGTATTATGACAATCTTTCAATGAGTTAAGTCTATTTTCAGAAATTATAATTAAACGGAACAATCAGAAATCATACTAATAAAAAATGAAAAAGCAAAAAAAAAAAAAGAAATTATAATTAAATAATTAAATCCTCCCCACTCTGTGCTATTCTATTAATGTTTTGTTATGTATTTTCCCCTTAAACTTTTGTAAAACTTTTTTTATTTAAAAAGATGGGGATTTTATTGCATATGTAGTTTGGTGGATTTTTTTGTGATTTCACAAAATAATAACTAGTATTGAAATATGTATATTAAATAAATATATATATATTAATAACTGCTGTATAGTATTCTATTTTTGAATATATGAGAATATACTCAACTATTTAAAAGTAATTGGATATTTAGTTTGCTTGCACATTTTCTATCTGTAAAATACATATGATAAGAATTCTTTTTTTATTAGTGCATTATAATTGTATATAATGATGGGATTTGTTGTCACATATTCCTAGATGCACACAATACAGCAATATATTTTGGTCAATATCCCCACTCCCCTGCACCTCTCTATCTCCCTCTATCTTCCTCCTCCCGTCCCCTGATCCCTCGCCTCTCTTCTAGGTCCTATATTTTTCCACAAAAACCCCAAGTACAGTGTCATAATTCTTATACTTATGAAGAACATTTTTTATATACATGACTATAGTATATACAGTGACATACTTATAAATGCTTGCAATGTACCTTGCTTTATCTCGGTTGCAACCTTTCCCCTTCTCCTCCCTTCCTATCATCCCTTGTTAATAATCTTTGATATATATATTGACAATAGGATTAAGCATTTACATTTTTGTAAAGGTATGCAGCATAGCTTGTTCAAATACCTTATGCAGTATCTTGCAACTGTATCTCATAAATATTAACAAATTGCATTTTTGTTCTATGGTTCTAATCCATGAATTTATCTACCTTTCCCCTAAGCCTGGGTTTAGCTCCAGTCTCCACAAATGAGGGAAAACACTAGGCCCTTGACTCTCTGGGTTTGGCTAACTTTGCTCAGCATGATTTTTTTCCATTGCCATGCATTTACCTTAACTTGAGCTTCTACGAACATAGATTTTGCTGTGTCACTATAATGTGCTGATTCTAACTCCTCTGGGAAAATATTAAGAAGAGGGATAGCTGGACCGTATGGTGGATCCAACCCTAATTTTCTTAAGGAGTCTCCACACAGCTTTCCAGAGTGGCTAGACCAGTTTGCAATTCCACGAACAGTGTGCTAGTGTTCCTATCCCCCCGCAACCCCTCCAGCATGTGTTATTGTTTGTGTTCTTCATCTTTGCCAGTCTGACTGGAGTGAGGTGAAATCTTAATGTAGTTTTGATTTGCATTTCTCTGATCACCAGTGATTTAGAACACTTTCTCATGTATTCATTGGCTTGCTCAATGTCTTGTGTTGAGAAGTTTCTGTTTAGCTCTCTGGACTATTGATTGGATTGTTTGTGTTTTTGTTATTGAGTTTTTTGAGTTCATTATAAATTGTGGATATTAGTCCTCTGACAGAGGGATCACAGGCCATGATTCTCATCTATTCTGTAGGTAGTCTCTTGACTGTTTTAACTATTTCCTTGGCTGTACAGAAACTTTTTAGTTTAATGGCATCCTACTCATTGATTTTTGACTATAATTCTTTCACTTTAGGAGTCTCCTTGAGAAAGTCATTGCCAACTCTCATATGCTGGAGTGTTGGTCCTAATTTTTCTTCTAGCAGTGTATGGTAGCTGGTTTAATTCCTAATTCCTTGATACATTTAGATTTGATTTTTGTGCAAGGTGAGAGATAAGGATCTAATTTCAATTTTCTGCAAGTGGCTGTCCAGTTTGTCCAGCACCATTTGTTGACTAGGCCATCTCTCCTCCATGTTATATTTTGACCTCCTTTGTCAAAGATCAGATGTTTAAAGATTTGTGGATTTGTTTCAGAGTCTTCTATTGGTCTTCATTCCTATTTTGATGCCAGTGCCATGCTGTTTTTGTTACTACCAGCTCTATAGTATTATTTTACATCTGGTATTGCAAAACCATCTGATTAGTAATGTTTTGCTATTCTGGGTTTCTTGTTGGTCCAAATGAATTTGAGAATTGCTTTTTCTATATCTGTAAAGAATGACACTGGAATCTTGATGGGGATTACATTGAATCTGTATAGTGCTTTTGGCAGAATGGCCTTTTTAATTATATTAATTCTGCCTAACCAAGAGCACGGAACAGCTTTCCATCTTCTCAGGTCTTCTGTAATTTCTGTTTTCATTGTTTGATAATTTTCCTTGTAAAGGCCTTTTACTTCTCTTGTTAGATTAATTCCCAAGTATTTTATTCTTTTAGAGGATACTGTGAATGGGACCGATTGCCTGATTTCTTCTTCTGCCTTAATATTGTTAGTGAATAGGAAAGCTATTGATTTATAGGAGTTGATTTTGTAGCCTGCTACTTTGCCAAATCCGTTAGCTCTAGCAGATTTCTGGTGGAGTTTTTTGGATCTTCCAGATATAGAATCGTGTCATCCACAAACAGGGATAGTTTGACTTCCTCTCTTCCTATTCTTATCCCTTTGATTTCTTCCTCCTATCTGATTGCTCCAGACAGGTTCTCGAGGACTATATTGAATAAAAGTGGTGAAAGGGGACAGCCTTGTCTTGTTCCCGAGTTTAATGGAAAAACTTTTAACTTTTCTCAATTTAGTAATATGCGAGCTGAGGGTTTGGCATATATGGCCTTCACAAAGTGAAGATAAGTTCCTTTGATCCGTATTTTCTCTATAGTTTTGATCATACAAGGGTGTCAAAGACCTTTTCTGCATCTATTGAGATGATCATATGGTTTTTGTCCTTAATTCTGTTTAAGTGATGAATCACATTTATTGATTTGCGTATGTTGAACCAGCCTTGCATACCTGGACTGAACCCCACTCGATCATGATGAATTATCTTGTTGATGTGTTTTGAATGCGGTTTGCAAGAATTTTGTTAAGGATTTTTGCGTTGATATTCATGAGGGATATTGTTCTGTAATTTTCTTGTTTTGATGTATCTTTGTTGGGTTTTGGTATCAGAGTTATGGTTGCTTCATAAAAAGTGTTTGGGAGAGTTCCCTCATTTTCAATTTCTTGGAGTAGCTTGATAAGAAGAGGTATTAACTCTTCTTCAGAGGTGTGGTAAAACTCAGCAAGGACCGAATACACATATACATGGAGATTGAATAACACCTTATTAAATAAAGACTGGATCCAGGAAGACATGAGAACAGAAATTAAGGAATCCTTGGAAAAGAATGAGAATTAAGACACAGCATATGGAAACCTCCGGGTCACGATGAACACGGTCATTTCTTTCTTCCTTTTTTTTTTTTTTAAAGAGAGGGAGGACAGTGAGAGAGAAAAAGAGAGAATCAATTTTTATTTAGTTTTTCATGTGGTCCTCTTTGCAAGTACTTGCACATGCCAAGCAAGCGCTGCAACCAAGGAGCCACCGCTCCAGCCCCATGATAACATTCGTAAGGGGAAAATTCACAGCACTGAGTGTCTACATTAGTATTAAGGAGCGATCCCAAACAAATAAGCTTATGCTCCACCTCAAATCTCTAGAAAAGGAGGAACAATTTAATCCCAAAGCCAGCAGAATACAGGAAGTAATCAAGATCAAAGTTGAAATCAATGAATTTGAGAACAAAGAAAAAATAAGAAAAATTGACAAAGAACTAGCTTTGCAAAAAAATAAATTAAATTGACAGACCCTTAGCTAATTTAACTAAAAGAAGGAGAGAATCAAAGCAAATCAACAAAATCACCAACAAAAATGGGGTAATCACCACTGACCACCCTGAAATCAAACAGATTATCAGAATACATTTGAAAAACTATACTCTTCTACATCTGGTAATCTGGAGGACATGGGCAAATTTCTAGACACATGCAACATTCCCAGATTGACACAGAATGTTACAGGCACCAAAATCCATACAGCAATTGAAAGTATTCCAAAAAAGAAAAGCGCAGGACATAACAAGAATTCTTCAACAGATAATATTTGCCAGTGATTCTTTAAGCTGAATTCCTAGAAGTAGGATTGCTGATCCAAAGGGAGTGTTTAAATTTTAAGCTCTTCTTTTTTTATTAAGAAATTTAGTTATTGTACAATAAAAAATGCATTCAACAAAACAATATATGTATATATTCTTAGATTTACTCCCTAGATCCCACCCTATTCTCCCACCTTTACCCCTCCCCCCTTCCCCCCCCCTCATTCCAATACATCTTTATGAATGCCTTAGGTTATGTATTACTAACACCTTTGCTTGGTCTAATACATGAGGGTTGACCACCTTTCACACAGGCCAGGGTCCAGCTCCAGCCTCCACAGATGAGTGAGGACATTGGACTCTTTACTCTCTGGGTTTGGCTAACTTCACTCAACATGATTTCTTCCATTGCCATCCATTTACCTTCAAAGGCTGTAATATCCTTGTTTCTAATTACTGAGTAGAATTCCGTGGTATATATATACCACATTTTTTAGATCCATTCATTCAATGAGGGGCATCTGGGTTGCTTCCATAATTTAGCTATCATAAATTGAGCTGTTATGAACATAGATTTTGCTGTGTCACTGTAATGTGCTGATTCTAAATCCCCTGGAAAGATTCCCAGGAGTGGAATAGCAGGGTCGTATGGTGGGCTCATCCCTAGTTTTTTGAGGATTCTCCACACAGCTTTCCAGAGGAGCTGTACCAGTCTGCAGTTCCACCAACAGTGTGCTAGTGTTCCTATTTCTCCACAACCCCTCCAGCATCTATTATTGTTTATATTCTTCATTTTTGCCAAATCTGATTGGCGTGAGGTGAAATCTTAATGTAGTTTTCATTTGCATTTCTCTGATTACTAGTGATTTAGAGCACTTTCTCATGTATTCATTGGCTTGTTCAATGTCCTCTGTTGAGAAGTTTCTATTTAGCTCGTTGGCCCATTTATTGATTGGGTTGTTAGTATTTTTGAGGTTGAGTTTTGAGGACTTTGTACATTCTGGATATTAGTACCTTGTCAGAAGAATCAGCCCATGATTCTCTCTCATTCTGAGGAAGTCTCTTGACACTTTTGTTCATTTCCTTGGCTGTGCAAAAGCTTTTTAGCTTTATGTCATCCCATTCACTGATTTTTTTATTTTACTTCTTTCACTTTAGGAGACATGTTGAGAAAGTCTTTGCCTACTCCCAAATGCTGGAGTGTTGGTCCTAATATATCTTCAAGCAGTTGCAAGGTAGCAGGTTTAATTTCTAGTTCCTTGATCCATTTGATTTGATTTTCATGCAAGGTGAAAGATAAAGTTCTAATTTCAATTTTCTGCAAGTGGCTGTCCAGTTTGTCCAGTGCCATTTGTTGAATAGGCTGTCTCTCCTCCATGTTATGTTTTGTCCCCGTTTGTCAAAGATCAGATGTAAAGCTCTTATAAACTGCTAAGTGGCCCTCTGGAAAAGTTTTACTGATTTATATTCTTCCTGCAAACAGGAGCAGAATGTTGTTTCCTGGTATCTTGCCAATCTTGTGTATTATCATACATTACAATAGTTGCCAAGCAACAGACTCAATTAGTAAAGCCAATTCGCTATTATGTTCCTTTGAATTTCCTCAGTTCCTAGTTGGTTGGAATAAAAAACAAGAATAAAAACAAAAACAAAAAACTTCTTGACTATATCCTGGTTTAGTTTTGTTGATCATCTAATCATATCAGGGCACAAGAATTTTTTTTATTAATTGAATATGGAGTTACAATTGAGGGAGAATCATTATCGAGCAATCCAGAACAAATATATATTTACATAGTTAGCCAAGGCTGATGCCATGTCATGGATGCCCCCCTTGGGTTCCCCATGGTTCTATGTTTCCCCCATAAGAACCCCTGTGTTAAATGGACTTCTCGTGGAGGTTGGAGATCTCCTTCTGAGTTGATTCCCCCATACTCCCTCCCTCCAGTCTCCAGTAGCCTTCCTAATACCTTCCCCCTTCCTGCCTGCCTCTGTACATCTCCAGGTATCCTAGGCAAGGATCCCCCGTTTGTGTAAAAATTCATACCTTTTGAGGTTATTATTAGCTTAGCCATCTAACATACTGTTTCCAGTTGTATTCTAGCTTCCACAAATGACAGAAAACATTCGGCCCTTGAGTCTCTGAGATTAGGATACTTCACTTAGCATAATTTTTTCTGTATCCATCCATTTGGCTTCAAAAGCCATAATATCATTTTCTCTAATAGCTGAGTAGTATTCCACTGTATATATGTACCAAAGTTTTTGAATCCACTCATTAAGTGAGGGGCATCTGGGTTGGTTCCATAGTCTAGCTATAGTAAATTGAGCTGCTATAAACACTGATGAAGCCGTATCTCTATAACATGCTGATTGTAACTCTTTTGGGAAAATACCCAGAAGTGAGATAGCTGGGTCATAAGGTGGTTCCAGCCCTAATTTTTTGAGAAGTCTCTACACTGCTTTCCAGAGTGGCTGAACCAGTTTGCAGTCCCACCAGCAATGAGGGCACACGAATTTTGATTATCATAATTTAATGAAATCCATCCAAACAAGATCTCTCTCCAATATTCTTATAGAGTGTTTTCTAATTTATCATTATTTTCTTTTGAGGGGACATTTTTTCATTCAGGTTTATTTATGTATTTATTTTTAAAGAGAGAGGGACAGTGAGAGAGGGAGAGAGAGAGAATCAATTTTATTTAGTTTTTCATGTGTCTTTCACTGCTCCAACACTTCGTTGTGTACATGGTGGTGGGATTCGAACCCATATCCTCATGCATGCCAGGCTAGCTCTGCAATCCGTGCTACTGCTCCAGCCTCTCATTCCGGATTTTTGAAGATAAGAAAAGGGTTGGTTGAGAATGTTTATCACTTCTCCAGCACGTTGGCAAACATTTTCCCAGGATGCTGGCCACCAGGTTTACCTATAGCTGCAGAGAGACTCCTTTGCCTTCCTTTAATCTGAAGAGTTCCATTTTTATTCATTGCTTCTGCTGGTTTAAAGTTCACTATACCCCTTGGGTAGAATTCTGGGCCCACAGTTATTCCAGTTAACATTATCAATGAAACACCCTTTCCTTTCCTTCCTCCCAATAGTGTACAGTGGGATGGGGTAAGGAGGATTGTGAGGGAGGTGACAAAAGGTGTGTTCCTCAGAGGAATGAATGCCAAGGACCACAACAGACAAAAGGTAAAGTTCTAGTGGCTTACCACATTAAAGCACATTTTCTGCTCATGCAGAGTCTTCTGAAGATGGAGTGGTCCTTCCGCGCAGGACAGGTACTGTCAGTCAGAACTATTCACATGCCTCCACCCTGCAAGGGGGACTGGGACATAGAAGAGCTTATGGTTGGTTTATGAGCACTCTCAAGTATCTGCCACAGGAGGGAAGAGTATTGTCCTTTAGTAATTTCATGCTAATGTCCTATGGCATGTGTGGAACACACACACATCCATACACCATACACTAGAGCATTTTATCAATCTTATGAATCATGTATATGTTTGTGCTCAGAGCTTCGTGCCTCCCTTGTCCTCATTATTGTTATCATCTGTAGCAGCAGTAGCAGTATCAGCACTGTCAACTTCAATATCATCATAGTGAATATTTATTCCATTTTTGGTATAAGACCATCTTGGTGCTAAGCACTTGTGTCAGTTCTTTTAGTTGTCAAATGTCGCGAGGTAGATACGCTATTATCATTGTGTTGCAGATAGGAATCGGAGGCTCAAATAAGTAACTTGCATCCAACTCCAGAGCTGGTATTCTTGGCCACTGTAATACATGGCCTCTGCATTAGTTTCCAAGGGAAGCCATACTTTATGACAGACTGGGTGGCTCAAAAAAAAAAACAGGAATTTATTGTCTCACAGATAAGGAGGCCTGAAGTCCAAAATCAAGGCATTGGCAGGGCTGGTGCCTTTTGGAGGCTCTGAGGGACAATCTGTTCCTTATCTCTTAGCTTCTAGTGGTTGCCAATAATTCTTGGCTTCCTTGATTTATCACACTACTTCAATCTCTGCTTTCATCTTCATATCCCTTTCTTCTTTGGTTGCCTGTTTTATTCCTGTAGTTATAAGAATATTAGTTGTTGGATTTAGGGACCATACTGAGCCAGTATGGTCCTATTCAATCTTTACCTTGATTATGTCTATAGAGATCCTATTTCAAAAGAAGTCACAGACTGCAGTTCTAGGGAGACATAAATTTGGGGAGGGGGCACTCTTCAACTCCCTATGTAATATAGCATTCACCCAAGGAGCTCCTCTACTACCATGAATCTTCATGACCACAACCTTTGAATGGATGCACAGCATTCTGCTTTCCTATTTGGTTTATAGAAAGCCGCAGCTAGCATGTAGACCCTTGAGTATAAATCTAAAAAATCATCCCTTTTTCTGAACTGACAGAGGTTCCTGGCTTGCTGAGCTGAGCAAGGGCTGGATTCCCCACCACCACCACTTAGACCTACTGCCAGCCACCTTTGTATGCAGCACAACCTACACTCTGGACCTGGGGGCCCGAATCTAAGAGACTGAAACTTGACTTCCACTGAGGTTCTGTTTCTGTTTTTGAATATTTATGGTGCTTTTATTTTCTGTTCTATGGTAGAAAAGCGCAATGTCCGAGTTGAAAGAGGTTCTAGGGATCTTTTTCTCCAAATGCCTCATTTACACAGGAGGAAAACATTATTATAATACTCTATATTGTGCTAGTCAGCTTTCCATTGCTATGACAAAACACCAGAGAAAATCACCTTAAAGGAGGAAAGTTTTTTTTATAATTTCAGAGGGTTTAATCCATGGTTACTTGACTCTATTGTTTCTGAGCGTGTGGTGAGGCACAGCAACTTGGTAAGGAGCATGTAGTGGAGCTAAGCTGCTTACCTCATGGTGACCAGGAAGCAGAAGTGAGAAAGAGGGGAGGGGCTGAGAACAAAATACACCATTTATGGGCAGCCCTCAATTATCTGTTTCCTCCAAGCAGGCTCTACCTCCTCCCAGTAGCCCATCAAGTTGGGAATCCATTAGTGGATAAATCCATTGATAAGGTCAGAGCTCATAATCCAGTCACCTTCCAAAGGCACCACCTCTGAATAGTGTTGCAATGGGAGTCAAGTCCTTAATACATGAGCTTTGGGGACATTTGAGAGCCAACATAGCATATATTAATATGCTGCTTATTGATTCACAAAACATAGTTGAAATCTGCTATTTTTCAATCTCAGGAACAAAGATCCAAGAACTTTAAAAATTTTTTTTTCATTGGGTTTTTGTTTTTCCTTTGTTTATTTGCATATGTGAGACTGGGGATTGAAACTGGGTCCTCACATAGGGCAAGCAAGTTCTCTGCCACTGAGCCACCTCTCCAGACCCAAGATCCAAGAATTTTTACTGACTTTGCTACAAACTAGGATAAAAGCCCCAATTCTTTGACTGTCCTCAGAACTCTTGATTGTATCACACTGGTTGGGGTATCTGCCTGTATCCCATTTTCCATTATTATTTTAAAATATTTATTATCTAGAATGTATTCATACATTTACATCTGTGTTTAAATAGCTTCTGAAATTAATGAAACCTTTCTTCCTTTCCTTTGAAATCTACTTTGAAGAATATTTTTTTGCCAGATAAAATAGATTGTATGTCCTTTTTAAAATTAAAATGACCATCTCTCTCTATATTTTTATGAATATTCATCTATTGTTCCAGTACTTTCTTGGCTATGGCATGCCTGATATTTTAATAACACACTTCAAAGGGAAGAGGAAGAAAAAAATACAGTATCTTCCTTTCCTGTAATTCAAATAACTTTTGGGGAGCAACACTTGTTTTCCCACTTTTCTCAGACCTGAAATAAATAAGAAATCATATGTAATGTGACTACTGTATTAAAATTCTTAGCATTTCTTTTCCTTCATACTTTTTGGATAGTGGTTAACTTTCTTGCTGGTAGAGAACACTCCTGATTCCATGCTCCTTGGGGTCTAACGCAATGCCTGTTCCACTCTTGGTTCCCAATAAGTTCATGCTGATTTAGTGACAATACAACTGTGACTGTTCCCTCTCAGTGTCCAATCTGTTCTGGCCACCCTATGTACCCAAAATCTGAACACAACACACCTTTCCCAGCTCTGTGCCTTTCCAGGTGTTATTTCTTCTCCTAGGAAAGCATCTGTAACAAGTCCTCTGCTGAGTTCCAAGCTCCTATTCACGCTTTAAGACTAGCAATCAGAGAAATGCAAATCAAAACTTCATTGAGATTCTACCTCACTCTTGTCAGAGTGGCAAATGAAGAATACGAACAATGCTGGAGGGGCTGTGGGAAAAGAGGAACACTGTCACATTACTGGTGGGACTGCAAACTGGTTCAGCCACTCTTGAAAGCAGTGTGGAGACTCCTCAAAAAATTAGGGCTGGAACCACCTTATGACCCAGCTATCCCACTCCTGGTATTTTCCCTGAAGAGCTAGAATCAGCATATTATTGAGATATGGCTTTATCAATGTTTATAGCAGCTCAATTTACTATAGCTAAATTATGGAACTAACCCAGATGCCCCTCACTTGACGAGTGCATTAAAAAGCTTTGGTACATATATATAATGGAATACTACTCAACTATTAGAGAAAACAATATTGTGGCATTTGAGGCCAAGTGGATGGAGATGGAAAAAATTATGCTAAGTGAAATATCCCAATCTCAGAGACTCAAGGGCTGAATATTTTCTCTCATTTGTGGAAGCTAGAATACAATCAGAAACAGTATGCTAGATGGCTAAGCTAATAATAAACTCAAGATGTATGAATTTTTACATGAATAAGGGGAACCTTGCCTAGGATGCTAGGGGACATAGGGATCAGGGCAGGGAGGGGTGGAGGGAATAGGAGGAGTATCAAGGAGACTGGAGGGAGTATGGGGGAATCAACTCAGTGGGGAACCTTCGTCTTCCATGAGAAGTTCAATTAACATGGGGGTGAAATAGGGGGAACCATGGAACCATGGGGAACCCAAGGGGGGAAATCATGGAATGGTATCAGCCTTGGCTTGCTCTGTCATTATACATTTGTTCTTGATTGTTTGATAATGATTCACTCCTAATTGTAAGACCTTCTTTAACGAATAAAAAAATAAAAAAGCAAAATGTTAATATTTATGATATAGTTGCAAGATACTTCATAAGATATTTGAACAAGCTATACTGCATACCTTTACAAAAACATAAATGTTTATTCCTATTGTCAAATTTTTGAAGAAGAATAAGGGAAGATAGGAAGGGAGGAGAAGGGGAAATGTTGGAACTGAGATAAAGCAAGGTACTTTCCAAGCAGTTATAAATGTCACTGTATATACTATAACCATATATAGAAAAATGTTCTTCATAGATATGAATTATGTCACCATATTTGGGTTTTTTAAGGAACAATATAGGACCCAGAAGAAAGGCAAGGGATCAGGGGATGGAAGGAGGGAGGTAGAGGGATGTGGGGGAGGATATTGAACAAATTGTATTGCTGAATTGTGTGCATCTAGGAATATGTGATAACTACTCCCATATTTATGCTAAACTATAATGTACTAATAAGAAAAATAAATTGAGAAAAAAGAAGACCCACTTGAATGTCACATCCTTTGTGAAGCATTTCTCCAGGGCAACATGATGCCTCATTCATCCTTAGGTCTCTAGTGCCTGGCACAGGGTTAAAGTTAACTAAGCTTGTATGGAATGAGTGAGTGAATGAAGAGAAAGGGACAGAACTAGGATCCCATAGTGGAAAAGAGCTAATATTCAGTCTGGCAAACGTGGATTCAAAGTCCTGCTTCTCAACTTAATGACTCTGACCTTAGTCAGATTACTTTCCCAGTCTGAGACCTTCCTTCTTTGTAAAGTGAGAATAATGAAAGTACCTGACTCAAAATAAAATGCTCTTTTTATTTTAAACTTGTGGTACCTAGGGATTGAACCCAGGGGTGCCTTTTATTTTTTTATTTTGAGACAGGATCTCACAAAGTTGTCCAGACTGGCTTTGAACTTGAGATTCTCCTCCCTTATCATCCTGAGTTGCTTCAAAATGTTCTTGTGAGAATTAAATGAGACCCTTATTTAAAGTCTTTGTCTAATATGTACTAAAAGTCCATGTTGAGAGAATTGTCGCCGAGAGAATTGATTGGTGTGGCTGAGTCTGGCTGACTTCAGTGTGATCAGATCAGATGGAAATATTTCAGTTGGGGAGCCATGAAACTGCCATAGTCATTTCCACATTTTCCTTCCAAACTAAAGTGTGCAAAGTTTCCCCAAAGCAAAATCTACCCAACTGGAAAATAGTCCAGTAGAATTTATTTTGACATTAGAGGTTTTTTAATTTATTTATTTTTTATTTTTTTAGAGAGAGGGACAGTGACAGAGAAAGAGAGAAGCAATTTTTGTTTAGTTTTTCATGTGCCTTTCATTGCTCCAAGATTTTGTTGTACACATGGTGCTAGGGTTTGAACTCGTATACTTGTGCATGCCAGGCAAGTGCCGTAACCCCCTGATCCAGCGCTCCAGCCTGACATTAGAGTTTTAAAAGAAAGAGACACCCTTCCTACGCACAGAGAAAAGAAAAGGGTTTTTTTTAATACAAAAAAAAAAAAAAGAAAGTCTTGCGATTAACTTCTTGAGAATGAGCTTAGAATATTTCCAGCCTAAACTTCTCTGTATACAGTGGCAAATAGGCACCACAGGGATTGAATTCAACTATTGACTGGCAATTTGGCCTGATATTATGCTTTAAAAATTCAAAATGAATGCCCACATGAAATTGAAAACTGTTATGGAAGATTTCATCATGTAGCAACTTGGAGAATAAGGGTAATGGTTCTCCACATAACAACAACCAGCTTCAATATAATAGGCCGTGTGCTGCAATTCTCGTCTTTTCTCATCTCCCTCCTTTTCTGCTAATTTAAAGCAAATAGCATATATTTATTTCACTCATAAATATTTTAGCATACATATTTTTTAAAGACTTCCATTTTAGGAAAAAATATAAAAACCACAAATCATGATCACAACCAAAAAAAATGATTTCTTAAAAGGATCTCATATTCAGTCTGTATTCAGTTCTTCCTGATTAAATGAATAATCTTTTTGATAGTTATTTTATTTGAATAAGAATCCAAACTATATTTGATGGTCATGCGCCTTAAGTTTCCTAAAACATAGCAATTTTCAATTTTGCTTCATTTGCATGTTGTTTGCTTGTTGAATAATTTTAAAGCGTGTACCCACACACACACACACACACATACACACACACACACACACACACATCTTTTGAATCAACAGATTTTTTAAAAAAAATCTTGTCTCAGCTACTTTGGAGGCTGAGACAGGATCAGCACTTCAGCTCAGGAGTTTTAAGCCAAACTGGGTAATAGAGTGAGACCTTATGTAGAAAAATAAAATCTAAATTAACCTGAAATTTCATGAAATGTCATTTCTCGTCTTAAGCATCCCAGTTAATCTGCTTTACCATCTTCCCTTTTACAAATATCTTTCACCTACATAGTGCTTTGATCTTACAAAAGCCACTGGAAAAGGTGTCACAGACCCAGATTTGAGCTGTATTCCTCTATGAAAAGTGGGTCATCATTTTGCATCTCTGAGTCACCTGTGCAGATGGAGATAAAACAACCTATCAGGGTTACTAGGAAGTTCAAATAAACTAGCAGATGTGAAATTAATTTGTAAACTATTTATCTCTACACTTAAACACACTATTGCCGGAATAAGGATATAATGAGTTATGTATAGCATTCTCTTTCATGCTTCCACACGTTTACATTGATATTCCTTCTCTCTGTAATGTCCTGAAGAATCAATTGCTAGTCATCTGTGGTCTATGCATGCTTTATGCCTATTTTATTTTGACCATTTTTACCAATTTTCACAGTGTATTAAGGCCATTTGTTTACAACCCTGTCTTCTGGGAGATGCTGGACATATAGCTGACCCTCAGTACCTGTGTACTAAATTACATTGGATTGATTTGAATCACTATCATCTTTGTGCCTGTCTTGAAGGACAAAGTCTACACCTACGTAATGGTTTAGAAATATGATCTGGTAACTGACCAGCCTTGGTGCTTGTTAAGAGCTGCTGCTGATGATGAAGAAAAGTTCATGGAAATAGCATTCTGTATCTATAAGTAAACAATTAGATTTCTTGAGCATATTATCTGTAATTTAAGTTTATTTCCGATCTAAATGTGAAAAGACTAGCATTGTAAATCCTGTTTCAAAACTAAAGCATGCACTCTTCATTTTTGGCTCGTCTCTGCTTCTTTTGGTTAACTTAGGGCTTCTTGTTCTTTGGCAGCTGGTTTGCTATTCACCCAGTCAGCATGAATAACAGCAACCACCTTGTAAATAATGATAATATGGGCTATGCATCTTACCTTTTTGAGCAAGAGATGAACAGAGGATACCTGCCTGGACAGGTGAGACTTTGTCATTGCAAGCTTCATTTTCATTCATTGGATGTCATTATTCATGCAGTGGTTAAAATAACTGATTCATATTTCTAGAATAAAGGGTCATCATTTGCCATACCTATCTATGCTTGGATAGAAAGAATTTGCGGTTCTCACTAAGAGGGAAAGAAAAATGTAAAATAATTAACGAACCATTTGCTGTCTGTAGCCAGATACCACTTATATTATAAAGTTACAATCAGTTGCATAACGAAGAGCAAGTTCAGGATTTTTGTAATATGTAATAGTTTCTGATCTAGCTGGAAACATGGCAACCTATGTTGATGTTAACTTTTGTTTTTTAAACCACAAAAGTTGTAAGCATCTTCTTTTTTTTT